>JAKSZT010054395.1:4718613-4794778 GCA_026826555.1 Tolypeutes matacus
GGCCCGGGTCTTATGCCTGGGTGGCTAGGGAAATCAGCTGCGTTTCCCGACCAAAATCCCCCCTCCGGTTCACAGGGTGCTGATTAGCTCGTTTGCTCTGTTCACACAAGGTCCAAGGGGCGCCAGGCAGCCAGAACCCCAGAAAATAAAACTTTTTCGCCCCACCCGCGGCTCCCAATGGCCGTTTAATTTAATTTTATTATTTTTTTCCCTAACCGCGGGGCTCACCCGCCTGTGCCAACCTCCACCGGCAGCCTCAAAACTCACGAATCTCCACCGTTCGGTCCACGCCGCCGATCCGCGCAGATAGATGTCCCAAGCCTCTCACTCCACGCGTGCACAGCACAGACCCCCGGGCAGGACCCCGTCCCCAATCCGCCTTGCTCTGGGAGCTTGCAGTGTGCGCCCTCCTACACTAACGCCATCTTGCCTACACTCCTATTATATTCTTTTTGAAAGGCCCAGCTGGCCTTCAGAGCCGGATGGGGTGAGAGCTGGGCATGGAGTGAATAGACTATTCCTATTCTTCTCTTCATCAGCACCAGCAATCTAGAGTTGAAAGAACAGTCCCTCCTCTGTGATGGATTCACACTGGGCATGGTAACTTCATTGTCTGATGGTTACTTTCTCTTCTACTGAATGGGAGAGTTCCAGGAGGAGATCTCGTTATTAAAGTTTGTGTCCTCAAATATCCACTTTGTAATATGTTCAGTTCCCTAACATTAAGAATGATGACCATGTATATTACTTCCCTTCTTTGTTTGTCCAGATTTGTCCAACATGAGGTGCTCCCTGCAGGCAGTCGCGCTATGGGGAAAAATGGCCCCGCTTCACAGCATCACTGCCATCATGATCACTGATGACCAACAAACGATTGTCACTGGAAGTCAAGAGGGTCAGCTCTGTCTCTGGAATCTCTCACCTGAACTAAAGGTTAGTGAAACCTACTGATATCGAAATAGACAATGCTGGGAAGCGGCTGTGGCTCAATCAGTAGGGCTCCCGTTTACCATATGGGAGGCCCCGGGTTCGGTTCCCGGGGCCTCCTGGTGAAGGTAAGCCCGCCCGAATGGTGTGGTTAGCTGACCCAGCGAGCACAAGCAGCAAGGGGGGGATAAATGAATAAATAAATAAAATCTTTAAAATAAATAAATAAATAAAAATAAATAAAATAAAATAAAATTACTTTCTAAAAAAAAAGAAATAGACAATGCTCACAAAATAAGCACAGCTTGCTTCTCCCTGCAATGACTGGAAGCTTTGCATAATTGTTAAAAAGATGTTCACTGAAGTAGTAAATTGATTTTACTTCTGAATTTGGAAAAAAAGTATTATATGCTGGATCAAAATCATATATGAAAATGATATTATGAATATTGCTAATCTTAGCTACCAGCTAAGTGTTATCATCCTTTAAGCTGTGCTGAGTTTTACTATTATATATCCTGAATTATATTTTTAAGTAACTGAACTGCAGACATTTAAGTATAATTCTGAAAATTATGGCTCATTAATCTAAACAACGGGAATCCTTGAAAACCACTATTAGCTAAATGAGTAATATCTTAATTATCTGTGTGTTTTTGTTAATTTGGCCTTCTTGCTATTCTTTTAGTCTGTGCTTGCCTGTGATTTTTACAGGTTGCATCAAAAAGCTCTAAATCCAATTTACTGTTGTCGTTCTTTTATTTCAGAACCTGACCTCACCTAGGATTTGGCTCATTGATTAGCAATTAATTGTCCCTGTCCCAAGTCATAAACATTTAACATATCGGAATAGATATTTGCTTAACTCTAGCAGCCTCTAGACCCAATTTGAACACTTAAACTAATGATGTACTTAAAGTATACTGCCCTCATTAAGTAGCCTTTTAAAGATCAAAGACTATTTTTAGCCTTTAAAGTTTGTCACTTTAAAACCTAAATTAACAATTAATTGTAATTCTATTTTATAGTGTAATTAATTAACATCTCCCATTACTGAATAGTTTTACTACAGGACTGCCAAGAACTGCATAGCAGACTGGCTCAATGCTTATGAACAATCTCGAAAGAAATATTGCAACAGTTGTGCTTCGAATATGGTGGCCCTCACATTCTGTTTTCCATTACAGTATAAACTCAGCCTTCTAAGTGGTTTAAAATGTCTTGCTACTCTTAATGTTGAAGCAGTGTTTACTGGCTAGAGAAGTTGTTTTGTAATATGTAGGCTTCTATTAGTTTAAGAAATTTGGAATCCTAGTATCTGTATCTTTTTTTATATGTTTTGATATTTATTCTGCATTTATTCAGCAGGCATTTGTTGAGTGCATAAGTTAGACAGTATGCTAGGTGCCTGAGTTCAAACATGAATGAGAGGCCTGTGACTGCCTACCAAGGAAGTTGCAGCATAGTAGAGAGGAAGTACATAGACTAACAATAGTGAAATAATGCCAATAATATAAGGTATAGCATAGCACAAAGTAGGGAGTGATCTGTGATGGATCTTCAGTGGGGGAAGTTATGCCATACTTCTCTCAGGAGCAAATCTTATACTTGGGATTAGAGCATTGATTCTTAATGGAAGGACGGGGTAGAGGGCTGGGAGAGAGTGATTTTTGTCCCTAGAAGACATTTGGCAATGTCTTCAGACAGTTTTGGTGGTCACAACTGGGGTAGAGGAGGCCACTCCTGGTATCTTAGCGGGTAGAGGCCAGCGAGGAATTCTGTAAACATCCTACTGTGCACAGGGAGACTCCCACAATAAATAATTATCTGTCCAAAATGCCAACAGTGTCAAGATAAAAAAACAAACAAACCCTGGATTAGAGATATGGGGTGGGAATGGAGACCAGCTGGGGTAAAAGAAAGGAGATCATTACACATCAGGGAAGCTGCATATGCTTGGAGAGCTGTTTCTGTTGTTGGAGCCTAGCTGTAAACAAAGATAAGAGAGATTTGAGGCCCAGAGGGCAAGATAGGGACCTGGTCGTAGAGAACTTTGGGAAACAAAGGAGTTTGGTTGGAATTTCTAGGTCAGGGGTTCTTAACTTTTTTTCATTCCACAGACTCCTTTGTCAGTCAGGTGAAAACCATGGACCCCTTCTCAGAATATAGTGGCAGATAGTTTTATGACACTCAGCATTGGAGGTCAGAGAAAATAAAGATAATAAGTTGATTTTTTTTTCCAGTTCAAGCTCACAGACCCCCTGAAATCTTTCCATGGACCCGTGGACTCATGGTTAAGAACCCCTACTCTAGGCAAAGAAATCCATTGATATTTAAATAGCTCATGGGATCAGCTTTGTATTTGGGAAATATCACTGTAGGGACGTTGTGAAAAAGTCAACATGAATAAGACATTGATTTGAATGAACGTGAGATACTCCACACAAAAGTTTTCCTTCATGTTTTCTATGGCTAACCATAGGACCAGAATGAATGACCATAGCTTCTCTTATTTTCCTATGACTCTCACTCCTACATGACAACTGATCAGCCAGTTGAAGGGAAAACTCCTGACTTTTCAAAAACTCAAGGGCATTTTTGAGTTCCCAACAAATACTTTTCTTATCCGTAAGAAGGTCAAATGAGTGCTCCATAATTATTTTAATGCTTGTGGTTTAATTTGACTGAACATTTAAAGGAATAATTTGTGCAGGGAAAGAAGAAGGTAGGGCTTGAGGCTTGTAAGAGGGAATATGACTGCTGTGGGTGCCTTGAGTATCTGTAGAGGGGAAGGACAATAGGAAGGGAAAAAGGAAATTGTAGGGCAGCATGGTATAAAGTGAACTGGGAGCCATTTATTTCCTTATCATACTAAATTGAAGAGCCCTCTTTCCCTTCCAAGAAGTTTTAGGAAAAGAATATACAAGGTTCCGTGGTCTTTAACACTTGCCGCCATGAGCTGTAAAGTAGAAAAACAAATCCAGGGACTTTTGTTTAATCATTCATTAGAAAGATTAGATAGGTGATTTTTGTATATTCTAGGCACAGACCATCCCTTCAAGTTGCACAGAGTCTCGCATAGGAGACGCATGTGTACAGAGGAAGTCATAAAGCAATGTGATCAGTGCTGTCAGGAATTTGGTTGAAGAGTATATAGAAGTACAGAGAAGAAGCATGTCACACCAACTAGGAGATCAAGGAAAGGCTTTCTGAGGGTGGTGCTTGAGCTGAGTTTTAAAGGGTGCACAGGAGTTGAACAGGAGAAGAAGGTAGGAGTCTCAGCAGGATCTCATTGACTGCCAAAGTAAATAATATCTCAAACAGCAGGGCTTCTGGGGGCTCTGGAGACATCCAGACACTGGTCAGGGCAGATAGCTTGGGGGTTTGGTGCCTTGCCAGTGGGCCCTACTTTGGAGTTTGTGCTCCCCAGTGTGACAGAATTGAATTTGGTTGTGGTTTCCCTACACATGGCTCTTCTGACCCTTCTATTTGAACCTATAATTAGTACTAGAGTTGATGAATGTACGTCCAAGAGACTTAAATCTTTGGGCCAGCTGGGTAACGAATGTACCACACTAATGTGGGAAAATGTGGGAAGTGTAGGGAGCAGGGCATATGGGAATCCTCTTTATTTTTTATGTAACATTTATGTAATCTAAGATATCTTTTAAAAAAAAGAAAAAATATATAAAAATAATAAAGGCAGTGGTGACATTAAGGGATTTTGAGGGTGTTTTGTGTGAGGTGATGAAATAATACTATTTTATTATATTCTAATTTTAGAATATCACTTGGTGATAAGGCAGAGGGCCTACTGAAGAGAGGGAGAGATGAGATGAGGGACAGGGAATTTAGTGAAGAAAGTTTTTGAGCATGAATAAAATCAGCAGTGGTGGGAATGAAGAGGCAATGAAAACTGGAAAGATGTTAAGAGGAGAAAATGTACAGAACTTAGTAACTGATTGGATGTAGAGTAAAGAAGAAGGAACAAAGATACCTTCCAGATTTTGGGGTTGGGTGATGGATGGGATTGGTGTTATGATGTTATCGTTTATTTGTATAGGGAGTAGAAGGGATTAGAGAATAGGAGTAGGGAGTAAGAAGGTAATTCAAATTCTGGGCATCTTGGAGTATCCAAGTTTTCACTAGAGTATTGGATACACATCTCAGTCTTTTCCCTGCCATGGGTGGTGGGATGGGAGGGTGCAGGAGAGCTAGGAAATGAAAGTCTCCCATGTCTGGGCTTTTAATCACATGTCTAGGTTATGCACGCTGCCTCCAGGTCCACGGCCTGGCTTCTAATCACACCCCTAGGTTATGGACACTGCCTCCAGGTCCACGGCCTGGCTTCTACAGAACTTTGGAGGCCCATTAGAAACCTCTCCACTTCACATGCAAGGAACTTCCTCAATTGGGAGTTTTTCATCTTTGTGATGTTGATTGCTGCTATTCATCACACCTATAAGCATAGAAAAAAGGTAAGGTGAGCATCCTATCAGGCATATTTCCTTAGTATTGCTATATTCCATTTTCCTCCTGTCTAATATTCAGAAGGAAACACGAAGACAAAATCTTTGAACACCAGCAATGTTGTGTGTGACATTGGGCAAATGACTTATAATCTTTGAGCCTCAATTTCCTCATCTGTGAAATCGGGATTTAAGCACTGTCTGTGGAAAGTTGCATGTGTGCCTGGGATAACGTAGGCACTATATTGATGTTCATGGAGTTGTATATCCATTTCTCTTTCCCCTTTGTAATATTAAAAGTTCATAGTGTGTGGGGTAGTGAAAACCAGTGCTTCACAGAGGAAGAGTCAATAGAAGTAAATAGAAATAAAGTTCCCCTGGATTACATAATAATAATAATGTCAAAGTATGGTTGTAGACTTTTTAAATTTTGTTATTCTTTATAGCAACTCTAGATGATGATAAAATGAGATTATAGTGAAGTGACACAGCTTGATCCAAGTACAGGTGGATCATTATTAGCAAAATGAGGGCTTCATATGGAAGACAATGGAGTTCCTTCTATGTATCTGCAGTGAATTGGAGAAAATGTCTTGATATACCCTGATTCATTGCTCAGTTTGGCCTCTAATAGATTGGAAATGGTTTGACAGGGTGTGAGCCCCCAAGTTTGATGATGGGGAAAAATTGTGTGCTATTTTCTGAGGCGGAATCTTCTGGATTTCCCAGGAGAAAGACAAAGAGTCAGAATTTTGGCCATAAGTGATTCTAAATGGATCACAAAAGCTCTGTTTGTAGTACTAACTATTTAACCTGACAAGAGACTTTTTAAAGAAGTATTTTTGGTTATGATCGTAATAATATAAATGCAGAAAATAATTATGATGTAAAATAATTTGTACTCATTGATATCATTCAGTTACATTTACATTTATAATTGCATAGCTCAGAAAAAAACATAGTGAATATTAATTAATTTGGAAAATAAATTTTCATTATGCACAAGACATTTACGAGTGTGTTCTGGCATGTTTTCTAGTTTGTGATTGTTTTCATAAACTTGTTTTACTAGATAATGAGGAGTGGACTCTTTCACATCTAAGATAATGGAAGAATTAGCTTTTTTTATTTTTTATTTTTTTATCTCCAAAGGCTCCTTTATTGACCAGAGCAGGACCGTGGCATTTATATATATATATATATAAAAGGTCTGAAGATCTGGCAGGCAGTATTCCCTTTGCCTGCCCACCACTCCCAGTGGAAGGGGAGGGGTGACTGTCTCACCTAGGCCACAAGGCCACACCCCCTGAAGACAGAGGGAGAAAGGGGCTTTTCCATGGCCACCCCTGCCCATCAGAAATCAACAAATACTCTCTCAAAGGAAAAAAAAATACAGAAATCAATTAAAACATTTAAATATGAAAAAACAAAGGGATTGGGTGGGAAAAGGCAAGAGAGGGAAACTGGAGTTTCTTGGGAAGGGTCTCCCATGACCCCTGCCATTAACAGGCTTGGGACCTGGGGTACGAGGCTCACACAGTGAGTTTGCAGTGACACAGCTCCTTGTAGATCTGCCGACGAAGTTTGGGCATGTCCTGCTGGGTGAAGCTGAATGGCTGAGACAGGGCCAGGTGCTTGCAGTACTGCAACACGAAGGCACCACAGTCACTGTCATTATTCTGCCTGACCACGTTCATTTTGAAGTAACCTTTCCAGCCCTGGTGGAAATCCAGTTGGTCTTTCCTCACAGCCTCTGCCTGTAGATACTTGGCAATATGCTTAGGGCAGTGGCGGTTTAGGGTGCGCTGCGAATCAAAATATGTGATGGTGCAACGCCTCGCATCAACAGAGATGAGGGACCAATGCACCTCCAGGTGGATGGGGATTAGCAGCAGCTCCTTATTGAAGATGTCCACATTTTTGGTCCACCTTTTCACCCCATCGTAACCCTTGGTATGGAGTTTATCATAGAAGAAACTGTTGAAGAAATGCAACTTTTCAGGGACTGTGTCCGTGACCAGGTCTCCATACATGTTCATCACCTGGTCATTGAGCCAGTTCTGTCCATACAAGGTCCCCAAGTCATCCATGGTCAGCACATGCCGTTTATAGGCCACTCGGAAGCCCCTCACCATGGCATTGCCTGGCATCCACTGGTATGACTGGATCAGTTGCAGCACCAGGCCCTTCCTGGAAAGTATAGAGAACTCCTGCTGGAATATGTCCTCCAATTTCTCTACTACCTCATCAGTGCTGAGGGGGATGAGGCTGCCATATGTTTGAAGAAATTCATCCAATATGCTCTGCACACAGGTCACTTGCTCCTCCCGCAGGGGGCTGTGCTGGCCAGCTTTCTCCCCAGGCTGCTCTGCCTCTTCTGCGGTGCCCAAATCCGAGCCCTGAAAAAGCTCCTGGGCCACAGGATCTCTGATGCTGCACGCATTACTGATGAGGATGCTGGCATCAGGGGGTGTCAGGCTGTGCTCCCCTTCTGGCCCAGGTGGTTCCCCAAAGCCATTGGGCAGAGTACATGGAAGAAGGCCTGAGTCAAGGTCCAGAGGAGATTTTGGAGTCCACCTTAGCCCATCTTCCTCCATGGGGGTGCCCAGAGGGCACTGGTGGAGACCCTCTCATCGCATCCTCAGCCATGAGAGCACCTAGCAGACCCAGCCTCGGTGGGGGTGGCCCCCGGGGGGAGTCAAAACGACAGCAGGGGGATGGTGCCTGTGGTGTTGCACCCCCTTCCTGGGGTGGAAGATGATTCTTGGGGTGCATGAGGCTCCGCCGCCGACCCTGGTGGCGCCCCCAAAGCTTCCGGTGGAATGTCAGCGAGGTGCTTTTTGAGTAAAGCAGCATCCGGAAGGCTCTCATAGCTCGTCGTCCCCGCTGTGAACAGATTTTTCGATGAGTGGGGCGGGGAGGGCGAGGCCGCTGGGAGGCTCCCAGCTGACCCCATCCTGGGGGCAGCCTCCAAGCTGCCACTTCCTCCTCTTCATCTTCATCCTCATCTTCATCCGCTTCCTCCTCCACTTCACTAGCTGAGGCATCAAAGGAGGGCCTAGGAACAGGGAGGCATCCCGCCGGCGCTGTGGTCCCTGCCCCAGGATCTGGCCCAAACCCTCTACCTGATTTGAGTCGGGGTTTGGGAGGTGGGGGCCAACGAAGACGCTCACGCCTGGGGCTGGAGTAAGTTGGGGCCATGCCAGGTCCAGGAGGCTCAGGCCCCCAAGACCCGGTCCCTTGTATAGTCTCTTTCATCTTCCACTAGCCCGGAGCGAGGAAGCCGGGTGGACGGACCCGAAGACGGACGTCTCCGGCCATAGACTTCCCGGTTCATCTCTCCCGCTATGGCGGCGATCCCGCCGCTCCTGCTGTCTTCAGGCGCAGCCGTCTCAATTCAAGATTTCAACGCTACTGGGTCGCGCGCCGCGCCGCCGAGCCGCCCTACCGCGGCCGCCTCTTGCTCTGGCTTCAGCCTCCACCTCTACCACCTCTTCCTCCTCCTCCTCCTTCCCCTCCCGCGAGCCCCCAAGAATTAGCGTTTAATATCATATATTTTCAATGCACATATAAGTGAAAAATATTGATATTTTAAATTATAGCTTAGTTAAAAACTTTCTTGAATGTTCAAAAGTTAATTTTCCTATTTCTGAGGCAAGAAGCTAAATAAGGTATTATAATGGTTACAAAAAGGTTAATATTTTTTCTTGTATTATTTTGTAAACTCATTTTTGAGTTCAGAAATTTGCCCGTCAATATGCTACTATTATTTGGGGACCTTTTGTGAAAAATAAATATCAACACTGACTTATTTATATTCAAAACTTAGATGTTGTAAAACAGGTCTGGCAATTATCTAGGTTTCATGATGGCAACAGAACAAAACGAGAAAATGTGTGCAACACAATACCTTTATCTAGGAGTTTATTATTTCATGGATTTTAATATGCCATACATCAGAGTTTTTCTGAAACTTACAGCAAAAATATAACAGGGTTTTCTAAGTAGAATTATGAACACTGTATAATATTATGCTTATGTTCTTCAACTGAAAACAGTTTACAGTTATTTAAAAGCTTACTGTCATCATTTTCAGATTTCAGCTAAAGGACTTCTGTTTGGTCATTCGGCTTCAGTAACATGTTTGACAAGAGCACGGGACTTCTCAAAACAGCCCTATGTTGTTAGTGCTGCTGAAAATGGGTGGGTAAGACTTGTAGAACTTTGTGCCTTTCTCCATTTCTGCCACTCCCCCCCCCCTAAAAATGATGGTGGGATACAGAATTTTATGGCCGAAGGAATCCTTAATTATCAACATGATCTTGGATCTTCAATGGCTGAGTAACTTGTGTGACAGTCCCAAGGAAAGTAATTAGTATTGTGATGCCTGGTCTAGTCTTCGTTTTGTTGGATTGGGACTGTGATACTTCAGAGTACCTGTATCAGGCCCTGTGGCAGCCTCGATGTGTGACCTGTACTGGCAAATGCCATCTATCTTAACAGCTATTGTAGAATGGGAAATGGGGAAAAGTCTGGGTTCTAGTGTGTTTTTCACGTTGTAGCTCACTTTGAATTCTTAAGCAAACCCACCTGAGCCTACATAGTTTTGTAAAACAATTCATTAGTTAACAATATCCCATGTCGCACCTTTGTCTAATGTCATTATAAAACTAAGAAAGGAAAGGACTTGGTTTAAAGTGGAATCGTGGGAGGGAGAAAAGCAAAGGAACATAGACAGTGGTTTGAGTGCTGCATCATGGAAACCGGGGTTGCTCCTATGAAATAGGACTTAACTGTAGGAAAAAGCCCCACTGATGGAAAAACTTCTATATACTTGACTCTGCTGTTGAGTTATTTGCCAAAGTATACTCAGGAATGTGGCATCAATTCAGCATTCATTTGTGAATGAGGGATTGGGTTGCTGGTTGAAACAAGAGAACCTCCTCCTTTCTTTTTTCAACCCAAGGAATAATTATATGATTCTGAATTCTGAGAATCTAAAGAATAATGAGGAATTAAATGTCCTAACTTGTAGAAGCAGAATGGCAAGTGCGATAGCTTTCAAAAAGGTACCTATTCTCATAGCTTAGAGTAAAGGAATAATTGTTATATATAAGGACATTGAACTTTGGTTAAGTCTAAATTGCCCTAGTACACTCTTTTTTTTTTTAGAATTTGCCAGTAGCCTTCAATCACGAGGGCTGCCACAAAGCCTGCTTCACAATCTAGAGGATTTGCAGATGATGTGAGTTTTCTGGGATTACTCAGTTGAGAAGAGAGAGCTTAATGGTGAAGTGAGAGTCAGATATGAAAAGCAGCTGAGTCTCACTTTGATGTTTTTGCTCACAGTGGTCTAGCTCCAGAAAGATCCTAGGATTAATGGGCATGTGCTCAAAATGGGTGAATTCAAAGCTGTATAACTCCTGTAAGAATGATTGTTAATGGACCTGGAGATCTGGATTGGTCTGACTCCCATCTTTCTTTTCCAAGATGATTTGAATTTTCTAGGACTTTGTCCCTTGAGGTCCCCAAATAAACTTTCTCCACTGCTTATCTATCAAATCCAAATTTAATCTGCTGAAAGTTATTATTCTTATTCAGTTTGGCCCAAATATCCCCCAAACTACAATAATTTTTAGCTTTGAGAAGTCCCAGTAAGTGGCTGTGGGTTTAGCATTTTTGCCTTCAAGATGATCAGAAGAGACCCAGAGTTGCTTCATGGCTAAGTTTTAAATTTTTTTCCACAAAATATCACTTAGGAATATCAAAGAATCACAGAGGATTCATATATCCTCAGATTCAGGAATACTAGTGAATTCTAGGATAAACGAAATAAACACCCTAAGATACGATATTGAAATTAAAGAACCCTAAAGAAAAGAAGACCCTACAAGTCGTCAGTCAGAAAGAGCGGATTATTTACAAAGGAGTGAAAATTAGAGAACTGACTCCTTAACAATAAAAAAAGGAAACTACATGGTATGGGATATAATCTTCAAAAAGTTGAGAGAAAATATCTGTCAATGTAGAGTTTATATAGCCAGCAAAATTATCTTCCACAAATGATGACAAAATAAGATAAACAAATACCAAAACTACTTACTGCAATCAGACCTTGTAAAAGTAAATTCTAACAGGTATTCTTCAGGAAGAAGAACAGTGGTTTTAGAAGGAATATCTGAGATGGAAGAAAAAATATTGAACAAAAAGCCCAGCAGATTTTTAGAAAATCCAAATGAATATAGACTATAAAACATAAGTTTACACATACACACGCAGTCCTAATCAGTAATAGCATATGATAGAGTACTGATCAGATTCCACATGTTCTGGTATTCTACAGGCATGTAGAGATATTGGTTAACTTTAGGCTTTAAGTTAGTTATACATGTTGCCATTTCCAGGGTAGCCAGTAAAAGAAATAGAGTATATAACTTCCAATTAAAAAATGAAGGTGTTGGGAAGTGGATGTGGCTCAACCACTTGGGCACCTGCCCACCACATGGGAGGTCCCAGGTTCAGGTTCTTGTCCCTCCTAAAAGAAGACAAACAGATGCCGCCTACCTCTGCAATAGAGGTAGACGCCACCTCCTGCTGCAACGAGCTAGACCCTGCCCCTACCGCAACAAGAAGCCACAAGCCAGCAAGCGCCACAGCCCACGGGGAGCTGATAAGGCTCAGTCTGTTGGGCACTCACCTCTCATGTGGGAGGTCCCAGGTTCAAGCAAACAATGAGCAGACAGATGAGCGAACCATCTGGGGGAAGGAGGGGGGGGATAAATAAAGAAAAATAAAGTAAATGAAAAATAAATGTTTAAAAACAAAACAAAACACAAAGGTGTTTAGTTCAAAGAAGACCCCCCCCCCAAAAAAAAAGGCAAAATGGGACAAACAGAGAGCACAAGAATAGGAGTTTAAATAAATATGAATAAAATAATAATCTCAATTACATAAAGGGATCCTCCAGTTAAATTGCATAGATTGCCAGGCTGAATTAAAGAACAAAAACAGCATAAGGACATAGAAAAGTTCGAAGTAAATGGTTGAAAAAATTTTTATCAAATGAATACTGAGCAAAGTAAACTTGGAGTAGCTGTATTAATATTTTATATTAATGAATATAAGTACTTAATAAAATTTTAAGGCAAAAAGCATTGGCACTAATAAAGAGGGTTATTTCTTCTTAATAAAAGTTTCAATCACCTGCAAGAGATGAGGCTAAAGAGATGGGCTAGAGAGGTAGGCAGGCTTCTAGTACAGTGGTTCTCCAACCTGAGCATTCATCAGAATCATCTGCTTGTTTAAACATAGATTTCTGGGTGCTCCTTCCAAAGACACCGGTTTAGTAGATCTGAGCAGAGCTCCGAGAACTTGTGTTTCTAACAAGTTCTCTTGTAATGATGATGCTGGTCCAGAGTCCCGACTTGGAGTAACAAGTAGACCACAATTCAGGCAGTGAAAGAAAGTGTGGGGTCAAGAATGACTTGGGAAATTCACTGGTGATGATACCATTCATTGAGATAGGAAACAAAGGAGGGAAGATGTTGTGTTTCATTTTGAACATAATGACTCTGAAGTTCCTGCAAGTCATCAAAATGAAGGTATCTAACAGCTAATTGCATATGGAAATCTACAGCTCAGGGAAGAGTTCTGGGCATAGAGATGGAAAAAGCCATAGGAGTAGATAATCCAGTGAGAGAATGAAGAATGAGAATATAAGAATGCCTAAGACATGATGATAAAAAAACCCCAGCATTTAAGAAGCAGGCTGAAGAAGAGGAGCCTGAGGATGCCAAAGAAAAAAAAGTATAATGGAAGACAAGGGAAAGAAAAATATGAAGAAAGTCATGGATTTACAACTGAAGATGGTGAACCAGGCATTCATGTTTATTTCCTCTTCCTCAAGGCATTTCACTAGCATTTGAGGGAAGCAATGATAATATTATAAGCACACAAAGAAGAGAATGGGAATGTGGCCAAGAGAAAGATGGAAGGTGAATGGAAGAGTGGTGACTGATCTATTTGTTATCCTTTGCATGAATTTGTATTGAGGTGCTGAGGAGGGAATGTACAGCTGCATATAACAAAAGGCCCTTTTTCAAGGAACTTGTAGTGAGAATTTAACAATTTAACAATTCTCTAATTTTATACGGTACAGATATTTTCCTCTTTATTGAAATAAAAATTTAATAATTAAGAAAAATTTGGTAATCATTAAACTTATTTAGAATCAAAGGTAATTTAATTTCTGTAGAAAATTTTGGAAATAGTATTTGAAAAGGGAAAGGGAGAATATACATTTTGATAGTTAGATTTCATTTCCTATTCCTTGTTTGGTATGTAATTGGTATTCCACGTAAAATACCAATGCTACCTTTGATACAGAGAGAATTTGCTTTCTTTTCTTAAATAGAATTGATAGGCAAAGAGTCCATGTTGATTTGTATTTTTTTCGAATTTATGATAGGAAGTAAGATGATAAACAGAGAAATTAATCAGAATCCAAGATGATTAGAAACATGAGTATCACGAGGGGATCTTTTACTGATGCCCAGGCTCTAATCTAGAAAATGTGATTTAGTTAGCCTGACTTGAGGTCTGGGTTGGGTCAGACATCAAGATTTTTAAAAAGCTCCCTGATGACTGTAGTCTGCCAGAGTTTAGAACCACTGGCTTAGAGTTAGACTTATCTAGAGACTGGAGGTTTCAAAACAACACGTGCAAGGATCCCAACCCAGAGCTTCAGAATTAGACTCTCTGAAGGTAGCAACCAGACATCAGTGATTTTTGAAATATCCACAAGTGATTGTTGATGCACAGAAAGAATTGAGAACCACTTATATAAACTCCAAAATTCCTGCTAGAGCTGAAATTTTATATTGATGGCTGCCTAAGGTTCAGTTAAGTCCAATAATATCTTTACTGCTGAGATATTATTTCAGTTTCTACCTTTCTTCCAGTCTTATTATTCAGGTACTCATACATGTGCACACACAGTTTTTCTCCCGATTTTTTGAATTACATATCCTTTCATCTCACCTCAAATCTTTTTTAGAACAAGAGTAAATATGAACAGAGATTAAAAAAATCTATGAATAGTTTGTTTCTATATCTAGACAGAGTTTCTTCATCTGTGAAATGAGAGGTTGGCCTAACTGATTTTATCAGTGTGTTTCTTTTAGGCCGGGGTTTCTCAGCTCTGCACTATTGACATTTTGGACTAGATTACTTTGTGCTGTGGGGGTCTGTCCTGCACATTGTAGAATGTTTAGTAGCATCCCTGCCCACTACCCACTAGATGCCAGTAGTAAGTAATTGCCCAGTTATGACAACCACAAATATCTCCAGACATTGCCACATGTCCTTTGGGGAGCAAAATGCATATAGTATTTAACATTATTAGTCTTTTGCTCCTTATTAGTAGCTTCTCCCTCAAAGCCAATAAGGCTTTGATTTTTCTTCCATGGAAATTTTTGTTTATTTGTCAAAACTGAAGAATATTGCCCAACAACTCTGAAGCAGCCATCCTGGATTTTGTGAATGTAAAGAATATAGATTTAAACTCTCCCCCACTGGGTGTATTTTATAACTGTATCTGCATCTTTGTTAACAAAGTTAACAAAGTCAGAGTTTTCTAAACATCAAAGTTTTATAAATATTAAACAGCAAGGATGATTTTAGGATCTATTGGCCCTTTTATTTGTTTGAATGAGAAGCAAAGAAATACATTGTATCAATAATAGACCAGATATGGCCTCTTGGTGGCACTGTTTATTTTTAATAAAAGTGATACCTTGACTCCAGACATGCTGCACTTGATGCAATATGCGTTTCAGAATATGTAGTTTAAGTTCAGTGAAATAAATCATTTTCAAGAGGATATAGTTTCCATGGAAAGACTGTTGTATTGTCACTCGAATAGACTGCGATGGCTGTATCCCCACAATTTGTTGTAGGCCAGATTGGCCTTAAAGTAAGGTTTGCAAGCTGGTGGCAGGTTGTAATTACCCAAACAAAAAACTCCAGATAACAGTATGTCATCCCCTGCTAATGACCACAACATTTTCTTGCCCAGTAATCTGTAACAAAGAGCCACATAAACGATCAGGCTGCACTTAAGTGCAGGACTAAAGAAAAACTTGGTGGCACAAAAATTATTCCAGCCAATTGAGTGGAAATGACCGAGAATAATATGAAGTTATCTTTGCTAGGGAGATGTGCGTTTGGAATGTCACCAAAGGGCAGTGCATGGAGAAGGCCACACTTCCTTACAGGCACACGGCAATCTGTGTAAGTATGCTAACTTGCAGAACATTTCTTGGTTCTACAAATCATTTAGAGTACTTGCTATGTGCACATTTAAAGAAATGTCTTTGGAAGATATTCTTTCCTTAAATTTTTATTTAGTCAAGAGAATAGAGTATCATCTGTCATAATCTGCTGTTTTGGCATCTTGATTTCCCAAAAGTTATTATTGAAGCAATTTTTTTTCCTTAATCTTTCTTTCATTTCTATATATTTCTAATATACATAAATTTAAAAGACAGTTTCCATATAGTTTCTTAGTGTCACACACACACACAAACACACAGAAAGATTCCATTTTAACGATACTCTATTTTATAAAGCAAAAACACTTCTCATTTTCCAATTCAGCCTACTTTTCGATGCATACTTTTTGAATTTCTGAATTTATTATTTATGAACAAGGACAAGTGGTCTAAAGATAACCTTTGTAATCACTTTCCAATATTTAAATTTTGGCTTTTGATAGATGGATTCTAAGATAGTCGTAAATTTAGTTGCATTATTTCGATAGTGCTGATGGTGTTTTTCCTACTTAACTCTTTTAGAGTTGTTTAGAGTTGATGGGTTGCATTGCAACATTCACAAACTACTGTTTTATTCTTCTGCACCCAAACTGCCCAGTGAAGGAGCTCATTAAGGGTAGAATGTATTACTTGATCTTTTATAAGAACCATCCCTTAAACTTACTTGGCATAATAATTCCTTATATGATCTTCAAATATTTTTATTTCTTCTTGAAATGTGTCAATGTTGCTAGAGACTGAACCTGGGTTTTGATATTGTAGTAGCTGTTGCTTAGTTCTACATAGCATACCAAAAATAAATATACCTGTGAGTTTTCCATGATTTGGAATAAATTCCTTCTTTTCCTCAAGATCCCCCTTCCTACAGAAAAAATGATGGAGTACAAATGAGAATAAAGTGCGGTATAACACTTTAGGAGTTTAGGGGTTTCAATTAGGAACTAACTAAATTGTATTTGCTATTTAGTCCAGTACCTTAATTGACAGATGATAAAACCAAAATTCAGAGAAGGCCTCAGCGCATTCAAGATTATGTTAATTGCTGATGATGGAATTATATTTTTGCTTTTGAATTCCATTTGCGTAGTATTACCACTGCTCCTTCCGGATGACAGGAGAAGGCTGGCTTCTGTGTTGTGGAGAATATCAAGATGTCCTCATAATTGATGCCAAATCTTTGGCTGTTGTTCACACTTTTAAATCCTCACAGTCCCCCGACTGGGTCAACTGCATGTGCATTGTTCACTCCATGAGAATTCAAGGTAATAGTTGGGTATTGTGTAACGGTAAGAGAATGCATGTATTATCCACTTTTGAATCATTTGATGAATCATGGTCAAGAATTAAGGTTGCTTCTTTATATTTATCTATTAGTGGCGTTAGCTGTCTAAACCATATCAAGGAAAACTGAGAATACCAGCCAGTGGTTTTAGTCATTATAAGCAAGAGGGTAAAATGAAGGGGAAAGTGGAGAATCTTGATTCCCATAACCCAGTTCAGATTGGTAAATTTAAAAAGTGACAAGTGGGTATTTGCTGTAGATCTGCGGGACTCTTGGAACTTTCTCCCTACTGCATCTTCTGGATGTGGGAATGAAGATAATTCCTTTTCTGTAATGAGTGACTAGACAGGAAAGAGAAGGCCAGCTCCTTTATTATTCCCCAAAATAGGAAGGCATACTATCACCAACATGCTGGTTCACAGTGTGGTTTTGCTTTTAGTAGTGCTTTCTTGGGCATCAATCTAAAATATTAAACAAATTTGAAATACTAAACAAATTAATACTAAAATATTAAACAAATATTAAAATAAATTTGGAACATGATCCAAAACATTTATTATTTTATTTTAAAAACCAAAGCTGAATATTTTCCACCTATACAGCCTTGCATAGTCCTTAAATGACTATGAAGTGATCTTTACAGGAATGAGTTTTAGCAGTGGAAAGCTCATATGTGACTTTTGTTCTTTTTACAGAAGATTCTCTCTTGGTGGTAACAGAAGCTGGTGAACTGAAAGTATGGGATCTCTCTTCATCTATCAACAGCATTCAGGTTGGCTTGTGATACTCTATTTTTGTCCTCCTATTTCAAACATTTATTAAAATTTTTAAATTATAAAGCCATTACATATTCACTGTTAAAAGTGCAGTTACATAGAGATGTGTACATTTTACTTTCATGTACTTCATCCGTCTTCCCAGGGGTAAGCAATTAGTAATGTAGATTGTCTTCTTCCAATCTTTTCTCTGTGCATATACAAATGTTTTTATTTATATACTCATAACATTGATTACATTTTTAATTGAAAAAAAAAATCATACCTTTTCTGGGTGTGTGTGAGTAGTGGTAGGGAGATGATTTTGAGCAGCTGGGGGTCATCCACTGGTGGTCTAGCATGTTCACCTGTTCCCTGGCCTTTAGTTGCAAGCCAAGGTAACGTGTAGAACAGCCATTGTATTTGTGCTGGTGGCAAAATTGTATCAGCTGCCCCAGGGAGCTCTGGGGTCTTCTTAGGAATTTTTTGGTTGAAGAAGCCTAGAAATTGTGATGCTGAGCTCAAGAAATACATACCCAGCATTATCAGAAAGTTACTGGGAATATAGTATTCTATGTGTTCTGTGAGGACTACTCTTTTGTCTTTAAAAAGCACTTTGTTGTTTTTTATATTTCAGCAATCAAAGTATTGCAGGGTTTTATTTTGTTTGTTTGTTTGTTTGTTTTGACGTACCGGGACCAGAGATTGAACCCAAGACCTCATATGTGGGAGGCCGGCGGTCAACCACTGAGCCACATTGGCTCCCCTGAGTTGGCTCTCTCATCTGTTTGCTCATTATTTGCTCATTGTGTGCTTGTTTGGTTTTGCTTGTTGTTTGCTCATTGTTTTTGCTCATTTTCTGCTCGTCTGCTCATTGTTTTTGCTCACTGTCTGCTTGTTGTTGTTTTTGCTTGTTGTCTGCTCGTTATTTTTTGTTGTTGTTCATTGTCTGCTCGTTGTTTTTGCTTGCTGTCTGCTTGCTGTCTTTTTTTTTTTTTTTGCTTGTTGTCTGCTCATTGTTGGTTTTTCTTTGCTCGTGGTCTGCTCATTGTTTTTGCTCATTATCTGCTTGTCGTCCGCTCGTTGTTTGTTTTCTTTAGAAGGCACCAGGAACTGAACCCAGGACCTCCCATGTGAGAGATGGGTGCTCAACTGCTTGAGCTACATCCACTCTTAAAATTTTTAAATTCTTGTTTTCTTGCTTTCTCTTACTCTTTCTACCATGTCTCAAAGTTAGTAACTTATTACCTTCACATTCTCAGCATCTATCATGGTCCCACACACAATGTTGAATTATTATATATAATGAGTCCTTGAATACAAGCAGGTTTCCTGCTTACAGTTTCTTTTACAAAGTAACTTCTTAGTTCAGAAAACTCAAAGGTAACTGGGGTACTTTTCATTTATGATAATGGTATGATCTGCTTCAAGTGTATGGGGAGCAGATCTTCCCATGGTCGTGTATAAATTACTTAGAACTAGTGCTAAAATGTTTTCATTCCTTTTGAAGGAAAAACAAGATGTCTATGAAAAAGAATCTAAATATCTGGACTCCCTGAACTGCCAGACAATACGATTTTGCCCATATACGGAGAGACTTCTATTGGTGGTATTTTCCAAATGTTGGAAGGTATTATAGAATAACATCACAAATGCCAGTCATGTATAAATGTAGTCTTCTTTTTCTTTTTCAGTGCAGCCATTAAAAGAATATTGTTTAAGTATGATACAAAATCTTTATAATATTATTATAAGAGCTTGAAATGACTTCTGAATTTTATGTTTTGTAAGCTTTCTACTCCTTGCATTCAGCTGTTTTGCTTCCCAGTATATGTTCAGTAGTATATCCTAATTTGATTAATAACAAACCATAATAATAATGAGCATTTTTTGGATACATAAATTCTTTTCAAAAGTTGGTGCCTGCCCTTCAGAATTAAAAAGAAAATTAATACTTTTCACCTGCATAGATTAATCTTATTTTAAGTTCTCTCTTCTGCTTACTACATTTGTTTCTTGTGAACATACATGCTTTTCTTGTGACTATCTTCATTAAAGTCTCCAAGGAGAAAGAAAAGCTAAGTTACCATCAATTGATAATGTCCTTTTTCCATTAATGTTTCATTTAACTGGCTCAGGTATCAAAACTAGACTGTCTTACTTGTATGGTGATTGTGTATTTCTAAATGAAAATTTAAAAGTACACGGTCTAACAAAGGGTTTCGGCTTTATAAACACTTTTTGTACAATAAATTTTCAAATGTTAAATTTGGATTATATGCAAAAGTATAAACTTATATAGAAGTGTTTTGATAATTTTGGTCTCTGTGCTTAATTGGCACATTCTGAAATGGCATAACCAGGTATATCTTATCTACTGAAACCTACCTTAGAATAATATGAAAAAAAAATGTACTAGTAAACTATCATCTTGATACATGAATATAGTATAACCTGTTATTAACACTTAGTGTGCTGTTGCATTAATATTGCTATGAGAATAGTATATTTTATAAGCATAATTTATCTCTCACCTCATTGGCAGATTGGATTTTAAACTTTCGTTAATGTGCATCATTAACTTTGTATTTTAGGTTTATGATTATTGTGATTTTTCCCTCCTGCTAACCGAAGTTAGTACAAGTGGGCAGTTCTTTGCTGGTGGAGATGTGCTTGCTGCTCACAGAATCATCATTTGGACAGAAGATGGTCACACTTATATCTATCAGCTGCTGAACAGGTGGGCTCATATGGGAGCGGCATACAAAACATTCAGGTAGAAAATGAACTTTGGGAGGTTTATTATGGAAAAATCCCTGCATGCTGCCTATGATCAAAAACCAGAACAAAACAACTTTGGCACTAGAAGATTTACCCTGGGCTTGGTAGGCTTCTGCCTTTGTATAAAACAGCAGGGGATGAAGGAATGAGATTAGCCATGTATAACTTGTACAGCTGGTGCTGGGTTTTCAAAAAGTCACTTGTAATTATTAACCCAACAATTTCTAACTAGAGTGTAGAAACTTGGTTCCATCCAGCTCTTGAAAGTGTGAGAGAAAGGAAAAAAAAAAATGAATAAAGAACCCCAAAGTTCTAAACTTTGCTTTTTATTTTTGCTATGCAGTGGGCTTTCAAAAAGCATATACCCTGCTGATGGAAGAGTGCTTAAAGAGACCGTTTATCCTCATTTACTGTGCTCTACTTCTGTGCAAGAAAACAAGGTAATGCAAGAAAAAGAGTGACTGCCTCAAAGCTGTTTTACTTGGGTTTTTAGATAATTGTTGCTTTGTTTGTAACATAGTCAGGCTTGAAAAAAATTGCATTAAAGCATCACCTCAAGTAGTTAATGAGGAAATCAAGTTAATTTTCTTGCTAATGGCTAGTGAAGAGAGAAATTTGTCTTTAAAAATCTCTTATTTTTA
The DNA here is from genome assembly GCA_026826555.1 of Tolypeutes matacus. NCBI lineage: Eukaryota > Metazoa > Chordata > Mammalia > Cingulata > Chlamyphoridae > Tolypeutes > Tolypeutes matacus. The sequence goes on from JAKSZT010054395.1 coordinate 4,739,800, forward strand.
GGTCTAACTAAACAATATATGTTTATTATGGAAAATTGTAAAGGCTGAAAAGAACAAAGGAGGAATTAAAAAGCTTGACCTCAGCACCATAATGCATTCACCATGAATATTTTTATTTTGTTTGGAACATTTTCAGATATTTAGAAACAGTTCATAAATAGTACTGTGATCACTCATATACCCTTCACTTAGATTAATCAGTTAATATTTTGGCACATTTGCTCTCTCTCTCTCTTTATATATATCTTTATACACACACACACGGCACAAATAAACATACACATATAGACCACACACTCATTTTTTTTTTTCATTGACTGTTTTGATAGGTAGTTTGACAGATCATTGTTAATGTTTTGATCCATCTATTCTAATTTGAAACTTTATGGGATAGACTATATTCTGTTTAGTTTTTTTTAAAATTTTGCATTGAGATCATTTTCACATGTACTTAGCTATTCTTCTGAATAATTTATTTGTTTAAACAAATATAATTAAGATTCCTGGTGGAGGCTTGGAGATATAATTGCAGGATTGTTACTTGACTGGACTATACCTTTTGCCACTCTATGAAGCGTGAAAATATAAGCAGTTTTTATTTTATTTCAGTAATGTTACTCAAAGGTGTTTTTTTTTTGTTTGTTTGTTTGCTTGTTTGTTTTTTAACCTATTGGTCTTAGCTGTCAGTTAATTATCCAAAAAGGTATTCTGTGGAGAATGGAGGGATTTTGAATCATTTATGTGTCAACCAAGGAAGCATGTTGCTTTTTGCAGAATGATGGTTTGCTTAATTAGGTAGCATAGGTGTTGGAAAACTTATAATTCAGTGATTGTCCCTTTAATATATCCATGAGGTTTTGCTGCAAAATCTTGACTAAGAAGGTGTCTACCAAAATTTAGAGCTCCCAGTGCCACAGGGACATAGGCAAACTTTTAGAATTATGACATGTGGGACTATTTAAAAAATAATTTGTGGATGGCAGTAGAGCCTTGTTTTGCTGTTGATCACAAAAGCAGTATTGTGGCTTAATCAGAAAGGTAATTTTAGTTATATTTTATATTTTAAAGGACTGCCCTTTCCTTTTTTATAGCTCCAGAATGTATTTATACAAAGTACAATTTATTAGTTAGGGTTATATAGGGAATCAGAACCAACAGGAGATATCTGTTATATTATCAGATTTTATAAAATTGTCTCATGTGACTGTAGGGATGCACAAGTCCAAATTCCATATGGCAGTCTGCAAACTGGGAACCCTGATGAAGATTTTTTTTAAATTTCCCAGGAGAAGCTGACTAGCTAATAGAGATGGAAATTCTCTCTTCTGACTACTGAAATCATCACTTCTCTTTTAAAGCCTTCAACTGATTGGATAAACTGTCTCTCATTGTTGAAGGCAGTCTTCTCAGTTGATTGTAGATGCAATCAGCTATAGATGCAATTCATCTTATTAATGATTTAAGTCCAAGAAATGTCCTCACAGTAATAATCAGGGCAGTGCTTGCTTAACCAAACAACTGGGCACAATTGCCTGGCCAAGTTGATACATCACCCTAACCATCACATACTGTTTGCCCTAAAATATGAATCTAAGTCCTATCCTTTAGGAGCTTCTAGACTACTACATAACCATGTGGAGAAAATGTAGCAATAAAAATTAACTTAAGAAAATATTAATCTTATGTGAACCACTTTGTTTTGTTTCTCAAAATGCGAAGACAGAAATATATGGGTCTTTTACCAATAATTCCTGTTTAAACAGCCACAGGTGTTTCTGTATCTCAAAAGTGGAAGTGCCTGGAAGTTACTAAAATAGGAATAGAATAATCTGAAACTAAAAGAACTTGGCTTATCTATCCTTAGACCCATTCCTCTATCCAGCCAAGGAATTAAAGTCATTCATTATTCTCCTCATTCAAAATGTCACTAGTATTCACAAAATATAAGATTTCTTGGTCCCTCTTGCAGTTAGAAGGTAATGAAAGCCTTGTAGTGGGTGGGGCGGTGAGCTTGTTAGATACAATGAGCTTAGAAAGGGGTATTTTGAAAACATGTAGTATTGACCTAATTTAATTTTTTGAGAGATACCATAAAATAAGATCTCATTGTTTCACAGTAACAATTTGTGATGCCTGGAATCTATATGCTGATAGAGCGTTAGAAGCAGGAATGAGGATTTCCCCTTTTTTTGGTAGCTTTATGAGGTCTCTCTAGCTTCAAATCAGAGCTGGGACCTGTGCCAGGGGTACTAGCTGTTGAGATGAGGAACTGGGCAAACTAGGGTCAAGGGGTGAGGAGTAAGACTGCAGTGCTGAGGTGGGAGTAGCTGGGGTAGAAAAGGCCTGAGCCTTGGAGATAAGGAATTTGGGTGCATCACCTAAGAGTGATGGTAATGATGATGTTGATAGCTAACTTGTGTTGAGCCCTTGTTGCTGTCAAACGTACAGAGTAGCTCATTTACTTTAGTTCCCACCATGACCCCATTTTGAAACTGATGCTCAGTGAAGTTAAGTCCTAGGATTTGAACCCAGGCAGTTTATGCCCAGAGTTTAGTAATGGGTCCTTGGATTGAGATGTTCAGTTGCTCTGAGAAAAGGATTTTAGGAATAGTTATTTGTCACACATGTACTAAATGCCAGGCACCATTCTAAGCACCTTACATTTATCATCTCATTAATCTTCACAACAATACCATATATTAGGTGCTTTATTAGCCCCCTTTTACAGTTAGGGAAAATGAAATATAGAGAGTTTAAGTAAATTGCCTAAATTAAGTAAATAGCTCTTTTAATAGAGCTGGTATGTGATAAAACCGGAATTTGAAACCAGGCAATTAGCCCCAGAAAGAGACTTACTCTTAACCACTGTATTTTATTACCTCTTAAGGGATGGGTTCTCTCTGTGATAGGCACTGGGTACTATGATAAAAAATGAGAATTCATGTGGGTAAGGGGCTATAAGGGGATTTTCTGCTGTACTGGGGAAAAGGAATACAGAGGGTTCAAGGAATGGGTGTCACCAAATCAGGAACAGTTGTATGGATGGTGATGGCAGAGGGCAGAGGGGGATAATAGTAGTCCTGGGGGGTATCAGCCCTATGGGCAGAGCACTAGGCTGGGAGGGAGGACATGTGTGGCACAGCTTGAGAGACCCACAGCCTCTCTGAGGCTTCATTTCCATATGAAAATAATGAGGGAGTTGGGTGAATAAAGTCTATGGTTCCTAAAAGGCTGGGAGAGTTTTAACAAGCAGATTTAATCAAATTATATCAAGACCATTTCTAGCACCTACAAATCATGGCCGTGAGAACTTAAGACCACAAAATGCCTTCCAAATATAAAAAAAGAAAGGAAGAAAGAAAGATTTACTTGGATAACTGACTTCATTGGCACTGTTTTCTCTTTTGAGTGGTCTCATTTCTTGGAGCTATCTTGGTTAAATGGTTGAGTGATCTTGGACTTGTTTCTTATCCTCTTATGTCTTAGTTTTCTCATTTCCGTGACAGGGATAATAACATTACTTATTTCACAACCTTGTAAGGATTAAATACAGCAATATTTTGGCCCTTAATATTGTTGAGAGATACATTATAGAATCTTTATATTAATATATCTAAATCCTGACCTTAAAACATGTATTTTCAGACTAGGAACCAGCACGTTTTTAGACTTCCTTAATCCTAGCAACAGCAGTTGGCTTTCTTTTCAGGGTACTTTTTATTTGTACATCAAAAGGTGTTTTTGTTTTTCTAATCACTTAGTCATTTTGATCTCTTGTGCATAATCTTTATATATGAGCCTGCCCAAAGAACAACACTGCACTGACACACTAGACAGATTCTAAATATTTGAAAGCATTTCTTTCAATGCATTTGTAACCAGCATTCATACTTTGCCTCAAGAAAATTTTAAATTATGGAATCATTTTTCTTTGTGATCACTTGGGAAATTTGAAGTCAAGTGTGTTAAACCTGAAATGCTATTAGTCAACAGAAAGTGTAAGCATATTAACAACACAAAATTACCATACCAATATTAGTTGTTGATAATTAATAGACAATGGGAAGTGCAAGGGACTTTATTTTAAATTTTTTTTAAGATTTATTTATTTATTTACTTTTATCCATTTTACACCCCTCCCCCCCCGCGCCATTTGCTGTTTTTGTGTCCATTCGTTGGGCAATTCTCTGTGTCTGTTTCTGCCCTCTCTTCTCATCCTTCTCCTCCTGTCTTCACTGGGATTCGAACCTGAGAACCTCCAATGTGGGAGAGAGGTGTCCTACCGCCTGAGCCACCTTAGTTTCTGGGTTTTTTTTCCCAGCGCATCTCGTCTTGGCTTTCCCTTGTGTCACTCACCTGTTACGTCATCATCCTACTGTGTAGCTTGACAGGGCCTGACGGCGCACCCGCGCGTGGGACCTGGGGTGCTCACCCGCTCACGGGGCCTAGGGGGCTCAACCTTGTGAGGCCTGGCGGCACAACCACGTGTGGGGCCTGGCAGCCCACGCACCTTCTATATTTTTCTTTATTTTTATCGGCAGGTCCCTGGAATCGAACCCAGGTCCCTCCATATGGGAGATGGACACCCAACCATTTCAGCCACATCCACCCCCCACAAGGGACTTTCAGGAAACCAAGCCTCCTTGGTGGGCAGTAGAGTATTGCCATTAAAATGTGGCTCATGAGTCAGACTTACTAGACTCAGACTCCAGCTCTATCTCTTGCTGTCTCTATCACCTCGGACAAATCAACCTCTTCACTCAGTTTACTTATCTGTAAAATGAAGACAATCACAGTATCTACTTTAGAGGAATATTGTAAGGATTATTTAACCAAATACATGTAAAGCCCCTGGTGGTATGTGTAATACATACATAGACTATGTTTAATAAATGTTAGATATTCTTATTAACTCTTGGAAATATAGCTGATGACTTTGCTTCTTGTTTTTTAAAAATTTTTATTTGATTATATTTATTATTATTATTTTTTTATGAGGCACTGGGGATTGAACCTGGGACCTCATACATGGGAAGCAGACCTTCAACCACTGAGCTACACTTGCTCCTCGCTTCTTTGTTTAATAAAGACTTTTTTTTTGGCCTAAGTCAAAGTTTGTATCATTTAATTTGCATGGAAATTTGGAAACAACTTGGAAATAAATTGAAAAGATTTAGTTCAGCTATGAAGTCTTATACCTCCATTTGAAAACTGGCTGGCCACCTAAAATTTATAGTTTGATATTTTCCTACATAAAAGTTACCTCTTTGTTTCTGACCAGCACCTTCCCTTTGTTATGGGCTACATGAATGAAAGGAAAGAGCCTTTTTATAAGGTAATTTTCTCTGGAGAATTCTCGGGAAGAATTACTTTGTGGCACATCCCTGATGTTCCTGTGTCCAAATTTGATGGTTCTCCTAAAGGTAAGTTTCCATTCCTAATCACATGTGTATTGAAAATTAGTTTATGATTAATTCAGTGTTCTTCTAAGTTGAGTAACATGTGCTACAAACAGGAAAAATTTTCTCATGTACCACTATGCATTAAATTATTTTTGTGTAATGTTGCCTAAAATATGAACACATAAAAATGGTTATAAACATGATGCTTATAGGTCTTAAACAACCAATATAATTCAAATTAACATAAATTTAACATAACAAGTCATATTTATGGACATGAAATGAATGCTGGTAATATGAATATGGGATAAGCTGATAAACCATCTTTGTATTTTTGAGTTGGTCAGTTAAGTACCCTGTACCTCTTTTCAATCCATTTCTCCATTGGGATTTATGACAGTTGCTTGGAACTGCAAGCACAAAAATAAACTTGGGCACTAAAACACTTAGTTATTGTCCACATGATTTTGTATTTGCTTATTTTAGTTTTTTCTTAGATTTCAAAACTGAAGTAATTGTGGAGAATGATCAAACTCCTGAGGATATGTACCCCAAATTGAGGAATTCTGTGCTGGCTCTCTTCCCCTTATTCCAGAATCAGTGAGTCAACAGTGAGTCTTCACTGTCTAGGGGCACAGCAGAAATAGGGTTCCCATTCTCCTCATTACTTGAATTTCTAAGTACACATTCCCATCAGTTAACAAGTTTACTGGTATGACTTTAAGTTTCTCTCACCCAAATGTTTTCAAAATGGTTCATTATAGGCTTGGGTTAATAAGAAATGGGTCAAGAGACTGACTTAGAACTTGGTATGGCATGTAAAAAATTTTCTACAAGTTCAATTTTTTGAGTTAAAAATTATGCCAGCCCAAGACTGAGGCTGCTTGATGATGGCTGTAGGATTTCTCATGTCTGTTTTCCCCCTAGAAGCAGAATTCAGGCTTTAGTCAATCTTATGTATGATTAGAAGTCTGTGACCACTCTTGGTACTAGTCTAAGATTGGTGGTTGAAGTTTTCACAGTCACTGTGGCAATTCTATTGCAAGGTCAGTGAGGTCCTTTTCCATAGAGAGACAGGTTGGCCTTCTCTTGCTTTCTTAGTTCCTGGATGACAAGCCTCTCTCCCTTTCTAAGGCCCAGTTCAAATGCCTAGGTAGTCAACCAAATAAAATGATAGCTCTTGATGGTCACAGATAGTTGCCTGGGGGCTTGATATAATTTTGAGATACTCAGATCTTTGACAATTTAAAGAATAAATTTCTTCTGTTTATCTCACCCAACTAATAGACACACAGTTTTTCCTCTAAACAAACTAAGACAAATGAGATTGGTCCGCCAGTTTACATCACTGCAAGGATTTCCAAGTTCTTTTCTGTTGGCCTAAGTTTAAAATGAGTGTGCTGATACATACCTGTTCTTCTGGGGTTCCTGAAGAATGGAGGACCAATACAATCACATTTTGAGTGAAGACAATGGATGGCAGGAGGGTTCTTCTGCTAAAAGACCACTGTTTGGATGGCAAGAGAACCTTGATAATATTTTTTGTATCTATGATGTATTAATAAACCAAATTTTCCATTTTTGTGTGTGTTTTCCCTTTAGAAATTCCAATAACTACCACCTGGACCCTTCAAGATAATTTTGATAAGCATCATGCAATGTCACAAAGTATTATTGATCATCTCTCTGAGTATAAAGATGGAGCAGGAACTGCAGTAGTCACTTCATCAGAGTATGTTCCAAGTCTTGATAAACTAATCTGTGGCTGTGAAGATGGGAGAATTTTCATTACACAGGCTTTGAATGCTGCCAAAGCAGGACTCCTAGAAGGCGGTTCTTTATTAAAAGGTCATTGAATTTTTATGACCCTATTTATTTAATTTATCTAAGCTTCAACTTCATCAAAGTGTAGTAAATCAGCTAATACCTAATTAAATAAAGATCTTTATGCAGAGGCTTAAAAAGTTTGCTGGCATTTGCTGATAAATTTTTACATATTTTGATTTTAAAATAAAACATATATATAGTTTTTTTAAAAAGTCAAGCAGAAGGTTATATAATGAAGGATGTTGCTCTCCTTCCTTGATCTTCTAGTCCCCTTCACAAAAGGCAACTGCTAACAAGGCTAACTTTCTTTATATCCATCTCAAAGCTTTCTGTGCATATGCAAGCATATAGCAGCATAGTAGTATACATTCTTTTTTATTATGTTACACAAATAGGAGCATACTCTACAAACTTTACTGAAATGTCTTTTAAAAAATCTTGATATAATATCTTGGAGCTTATTCTTTATGAACTCATTTCAAATGATTAATAATAATCAAAATTTAATTTTAAAATATTTCTCCTTTTAATAAGTATTTAGGTTTTTCTAGTCTTTGGCCATTGTGAACAATGCAGAATTGACAATTTTTGTATATATATCTGAATATATCTGTAGTATTAATTCCCAGGTATAGAATTACTGGATCAAAGTTTATGTGTATTTTTAATTTTGAAACTATATCTAAAGTGTTCTCCAAAGAGCTGATAACAATTACATGCATGTCTACTAACAACCTACAAAAATCCCCTTTTCCCTAAACCTTGCCAACTTTATGTGCTTTGAAACGTTTTAATATCTGCAATCGGGTGAAAAATGGTATCTTTTGGTTTCAATTTTTGTTTTTTTGTTAATCAAATGTATATGTGTTTTTACATATCTTTGTACATTGCCACAGTTAACACCTAATTAAATAAATATCGTTATGCAGTAAGTTTTCTTATATAATGAAAGGAAATAGAGGACGTGATGGAGAAAAAATTTGTATCCCATTTTCAGTTGGGTGGATCCTCTTGGACTGTAAAGTCTTTAAGCGTATAGATCAAATCTCAATTAAATTGTTTTTGTTGCATTGCTTACTATGTTCTGAGCTTACTTTGGCTACAATTAACTATTACTGACTTACTGATTGAAATAGGGGAGTGAATGACAGTGAATCACAGAGAGGGAATTTATTGTTATAGAACTAAATGGCTGCTGTTAAAAGATAGAGAAAATGCTTAGACCTTAGCAGTTTTTATCTAGGCAGATTCATCTTAATATCCAGAAAATAGAAACCTACATTTGTCTTGTAGCCTATGAATTAACATTTGTCATGGTTTCCTGCAGGATACAAAGTGAGGGTGTACATGATGGAGCAGAAGTAAATAAAGTGTAATGATGTTTTGGGATTCATTTTCAACTTGAATAGAGTTTGTGGTCTGTGACCCTCTCCAATATATTTTAGATTTAGCTAATGGTAAAGGAAAAAGCAGTATGGTTAGTGAAAAGAGTAGTGAATTGGATGTCAGAGACTAGTGTTTTAGTACGTCTTTGGTATAAAATACCTATGTGCCTACCAAGTACCAGAATATCGTGCTAAGGAAATTTAGACATTATTTTATTTATCCCACACAACAGTCTTGTGTGCAATAAGGACTATTATTCCAATTATTTGGATTCTGTACCTGTGATTTAGAGAGAAAAATAACTTTCCCCATGGTATCACACCAGTAAGAGATAGAACCAGAAGAACAAAGCCAGGTTTGTTTAATAGCAAAGCCATATGCTTAAACATTCAGTTGTGCTTTTCACACTTGGATGCAAGTCACTTAACTTCTGTGAGCCTCAGGTACTTATCTTTAAAATGAAGGGGTAGAACTAGGTAATCTCTATCATCTTTCAAAGCAAAAAAGTTCTATGATACCTCACTTTTCTTTTATACTACTTTGGTCATACTAATTTAAAGAACAACAGTAATATTCTGAGTTTATTTTTGTGGAGGCAAAATGTTTGAGTTGTTCACTCTTTTTGCTAGTTCATGACCCTGGAATTGGTCCCCTGCTGATGTTATTAAAGAATTACCAGACAGCCTTAGAACAGTCAGCTTTAGTGCTTCATCAAAACATTGTCTGTTTATGATGAGGCACTTGGCTTTTGAGATGATCCAAAGGATGTTTTTTAATTTTCTTAGTCAAGTACATAGCATTAATTGTGTGCAGTTTTCTTATATTAAAAATTATCATAGAAAATCTCAGGACTATTTTCCACAGAAAAATAACTTTTTAATTATTTGGTGTTTCATTGTTTTCCAGATTCCCTCCCTCACAAAGTTCTTAAAGGCCATTACCACAGGGTTACTTCATTGCTATATCCACATGGTCTGTCTTCAAAATTGGACCAAAGTTGGATGGTTTCTGGGGACCAGGACTCATGTGTCATCCTGTGGGATATCTTTACTGAAGAAATTTTGCATAAATTCTTTTTGGAAGCTGGTCCAGTGACAAGTCTTTTGATGTCACCAGAGAACTTCAAAGTAAGTTAAGACAAAGAGTGAAACATAACACATAGATCTGAAAATTATGTAACATTACAGAAAGCTTAGAAAACAGAAGAAAAAATGACTCATATTCTCATAGAAAAGAAAAAAAAATTTTGTGTACCCATCCATAATACAACTGGATGTTTATTTAGTCCTTTCTTATATTTTATTATTACAATTTACGTTACACAAATAATTTGGTTCTAAAGCAAAGTACTTACCTATTTTTCCTTTTCCCCCTAGTTATAGAATCTTAATTTTTCATGTAATTATCTCCTCCTCCCTACCTGAGATGGCTCCCTTATCTGTCTGCTTGTTGTCTGCTTGTTGTGTCCACTCATCTTCTTTAGGAGGCACCGGGAACCAAAACCCTGACCTCCCATGTGGGAGGTAGGTGCCCAAGTGCTTGAGCCACATCCACTTCCTGCTTTGTATCAACTCGTTGTGTCAGCTTGTTTTTTTTAGGAGGCACCAAGAACTGAACCAGGGACCTCCCATGTGGGAGGCAAGCGCCCAACCGCTTGAGCCACATCCTCTCCCCTCTTTTTTTTTGTTATAAAAGTGACGGATATACTCTATATAAAAAATGTCAAACAATATAGGAATCTATAGATTAGAAATAACTTTAGCCTTCAGCAATTTTCTCTTATAATATTGATAAATTGTAACATTGTCTTTTTCTTAAATAAATTTTTACTTGCTCATTCAATATTTAACAAATAATGAGTATTAACAAATTTATGAGCATCTATCTTGTGCTGGGCAAATGAAAAAGTTTAGGTATAATTTTTCTGTGAAATGTCAACTTAAATTCACCTTCCAAGTTGAGCTGTCTCTATTAAAACATGACCAGCTAGTTTTTGAGTTTCCCTTGAAATAAAAGCACATAGTTAACATAAAACGGGTTCGTAAGTTAGTTAATTGTCTCATAAAAATTGCTTTTCCATAATAATATAATAAAAGAGCTACAAAATAAACTCAGAGAAATCATACATTTTTTTTTCTGGTAAGATATAGTGAAAGCAATATTTCAGTCACAAAAATGATTAAACAAAATAGTGAAACAAAGTTAAGTGATGTTTTAAAAAACTTGAGTGTGGTTATTTGAGATACCTTGATATGCCTTTTATTCCTAAGGCAAGATTCCTCTTCTTTTTTTAATCATTTTTTCCCTCTCATTTCCAGGACACTAGTCCAAGTCAGTTCCCGTCCTGACTTGGAGTAGGTACTCCTTCCTTGTCCCTCTCTTCCTGCCTACCCCCCTCTTATTTCTACCTCAGTCATAGATGATTTAACTGTAAGGATCAGAAACCCATTCAAACTAAGTCAAATAAAAAGGGATTTTATTGAAAGGGTGTAAGACATCCTTATACTCTTCAGATATCCAAGACAAAATACCACAACAGGCACACGGTGGAACTTGAACTATTAATTCAGAAACCAAGGTTATTCTTCAAATCATTCCACCCAAAGTGTCTGCTTTTCTGTGGTTGCTCTATTCTCTTGTTTCTCCCTGTGCCTTCTTATTGCTTCACAATGTCAGATTCCTAGAAAACAGAATCTGACTGGCCTAGTGAGTAATTAGTATATGTCCACTCCTGGTCATAGGATTTGTATTTACTGTGTGCTTGTGTGGGAGGGCCCTGAAGCACATCGGGCTGCTCATTCTAGAAACCGTGAGTTGGGCATGTTCTCCAGGGAGGTAGACAATAAATCTGACCCCTTTTACAAATTTAGGCTCCAGATCTGTCACACCTGCCATTTTGTATATTTTTCTCAGTCTCTTTTCCATAGTCTCTTAAAAAAAAAATTAGGAAAGATAACATGTTCCTCCATGCCTCACAGAGAGAAGTTTAAATAGATACTGGGAAAGTCTCAAGGGACCTCTATACCTACTTAAAACATAGCAGCCATAGAGAAAGTAAGAGCTTCCACCTGGTAAGGAGGTTAGAAAAGAAACAGGTTGGGTAGAAGAGACATTACACCATCCCTCTTCCGCTGTCCACCCCAGTACTGGGCTGATAGATGGGCCTCATGGTGGAGGACAGAGCTGCCCTGTAAACTACTCTCAGATTCATCTCAGCAGCACCCAGCATTGAAGGTTATTGTCCTAAACTCTGCTCAAGGTAACCATATGCTGCCTATTTTTAAACTATCTTAAGGATACTTTGTCCCTGGTGTCTCTGAGGCTGCACATTCAGTTGGAACTATCCAGTGCTTACCTCTTTTAGATTGTGTCTATACTGAATTTCCTGTTTGGATTAGAATCTGTATAGTTCTGGGAACAGCACCAAATCACAATTTGAGGCTGTAAGTGGAAAATATTTGCTTATGATACCCTTGGGCCTAAGCTTGTGTCTACAAATAGCTTCTTTTTCTGGCAACAAATTAGTTCTGGGGTTTGTTTTATTCTGCATTATTTCTGATGTCTGCCTCACTGCCTGAATTTGCTGAGTGATGGTGAAGCCCTTCATTTATCTTATAAGTAGATCTGGCCTGGAATTCTCCTTTTTACTTGTGTCTCTTGACCTTCCCAATAGGTTGTGGAGTTTAAAATCGACTTGGTATTTAAAGCTCCTCAGTAGAGTGTTGGGGGGAGAAGTGCTGTAGAAAGCAGAAATGTTTTGTAAATGGGGGTCTGAACAAACATTTTTTTATTACTAGGGAAAAGAATCTAATTTTACTATGAAGAAAGCATTTGACTATTTACTTACAAAAGAATGCTGTTTTCTTCACAGCTAAGAGGTGATGAGATAATCTGCTGTGTGTGCAGTGACCATTCTGTGGCACTCCTCCACCTTGAGGGAAAGAGTTGTCTCCTGCGTGCCCGGAAGCACCTTTTCCCTGTAACGACGATAAAATGGCGCCCTTTTGAGAATTTTTTAATTGTTGGATGTGCAGATGACTCTGTTTACATCTGGGAAATTGAAACAGGTAAATTGAAATTTTACTCCCTTTCATCCTTTATATATTTTGGCACCAAAGCATTTGGCCGGGTGGAGGGTTCCAAAGAAGGTATGGTAATGACCTCATTTGCTTTAACCTTTTGGTTGGGCTACATTTAATGGCTTGAAGGCATGTGTATAAAATAAAACAAAACACAATGACCACTAAGTCAGATCCTGACCGACTGATGATTAGCTGACAGGGCAGTGCACAGGAATGAGCCGGATATTTCTGGAAGCTATAAATAAAAACATAAGTTATCTACTTTAATTATTAACAAGAGAAAAATTTAGTGTCCTACCAGTCTCAAATTATCATTAAATTCTGCTTTCTTCAGTATGCTCACTATCTCAGCAATATTTTGAGCTAATTGATGATCTGTAATAATGGAATGTAATTAATTATGAAACTCCAGAAAGTTGAGTCAGGGAAACTGAAAACTGAGTGGCTCAGTTAAACTTTTGATATCATAGGGTAAGTAAATGTATAGTTTGAATCTCAAAGTAAAAAAAAAAAATCACTGAATAATTGAAGATTGAGACTAACATATTCCAGGCAAATGCTGGGAACATATCAAATAAGGCAGGGGAGTTTGTTTGAGAGTACGTTCAGTGAAACTCTTGCATGAATTTTTATTGATTAATCAGTGGTGGTTTTATGTTGGTTGTTATTAACAGACTGGATAGTTTATACTATTACAGTTTAGTGCCATACTTCACCAAAATAATTGCTGTTTTCTTTATATTTGACTCTCATGTGTTAGTGTTGATTGCTATTGTACCAGAGTATTGAAGATGCAATGTAATACTGCCTTACATGTGTACCATTCTTTATGGCTTTGACGGGCTTTCAAGTTCATTTTTTCATTAGATATTCACCATTTTCTGGGGTAGGCAGGAGACGTGATATTTCCCATTTTATTGATGAGGAATCTGCAGCTCTGCGAGGTCAGGTAAATGTACAAGATCACAGAGCTGATAAGTGCTGAAGCCAATATGAGGGTCACCATTGTTCTTTGCATGATATACACAAAACTAAGAGAGTTTTGGAATTTTTAGATAATCTATCAACCTGAGAGGCAGTTGAGTATAATGGTTAGAAGTATAGAATCTAAAGCCTGAGATAGCTGCATGCCTTTCTACATATCAATTTCCTCATCTATAAAATGGAAGTCATGATACTGCCTTTCTGTCAGGATTAAAAGAGGTAATACCTGTGATGCTTGTAAGCAGCACCTCAGTAATAGTTAAATATGATTTCACTATTAAATTTTTTTAAATCAAGGATTGCATCAAAATCTTGACCTCTGGGGGCAGATGTGGCTCAAATGGTTGGGCGTCCGTCTCCCATACGGAGAGACCTGGGTTCAATCCCTGTGACCTCCCGGTAAAAAAAAAAAAAAAAAAAATCTTGATCTCTGTTTGTGAAAACTGTGTTATAAAACACATATACATGTAAATGCGTACAGGTGTACCAATTTCCACTGTGAAAATTTGGTAATCTAATATAGAATATAGAATCCAGCAAGCCTAAAGAAGTATCTGGACATTTCCAAGTCTTCATGGTCCCATTTCCCCATTAGAAGTCATTTTTCAGGCGAGGCAACATTTTATGTACTTTTCTTTTTTTTAATGTACTTTTTGATGGAGTAGAAAGTAAAAGAGGGGAGATAGAATGCTATTACTTCTTGAGACCATATTTATTCCCATTTTTAATTTTAGTTTTCTTATTTCTCTTTTTATCCCCCCCCCAAATCACAACCAAATATCTTAGGATATTTGAAAAGTATAGAGAAGCATCAAGAAAAACAATAGTCCTATCTTACCACTTAAAGATAACTGCTACTAATATTTTGTTTACTTTCTTCAGGAATCTTTCCATGTCAATAAATAGATGTCTGTATTGTATATCAGTTATGGTCCTGGCAGGAAATTGAATTCAACCCAGATGGGTCAAATGAAGAAATTTTAATGAAAAGACTATTTACAGAGGTGTGGGTAGGAATTAGGGAACAGACAGGAATGGATGGCAAAGCCCCGAGCACTCAGTCACTGGTGGTCTCAGAAAGTTCCTACCAATTCTAAGGCTGAAGGGACAAGAGAGAAAGTAGTGTTATTGGAGCTCAAAGGAGCTGGAGCTAAGGAGCAGTGGTCATGGCAGAGAAATAGCTCCTGCCGAAAATGCAGGCTAAAACATGGAGAGTGTGTAGAAGGAATTATCTTCTCTCTTCTGAAGATGCCTCCATTGGTTTAATCCAACTGGAAGCCTGAGGGCATGGGAGACAGTTCTAGGCATCAACCTCCACATGTACAGGGCCAGACAGTGATGGGTGGAGAAAGGATGGAGAGGGTTGTCAGATGGACAGTAATCGGTACAGTGGCCATTATGGACATACATAATTCAATTCAAACATCTTATAGTTGTTTATCTGTATTGTTTCCTCTACTAACTCTGCTTTACAGTTGCTGTGTCAAATATTATGCATATATTTAATACCAAATTACCCTATAGAATATTTGTTTCAAATGAAGCTGATTATCTCTTGCTTATCTATAATTAATGGATTATAAACAACCTCAACACAACTCAAGATGGAGATTATACTTGGTGATGGTATTATTAACAATTGTTTCAGTGCCTTTACATTTGCCACGTGCCTCTTCATATTTTCAAAGCACCATTCCATTGGCCAACTCATTTGAACCCCCTAACACTTGATAGCTGTACTTTCCTCACCACAATTATTCTTTTTGGACAAGTTTAAGTTGTTCCTTTTAGCCTTGTGTCTGATATTGGCTTTATTGTGGGGGTTTGCCATCAACCTCTGCAATTCCAATTTTGCTTAAAATTTAATGAACTAAGCAACTTTTTCCCCAAGCCTATTTCAGCTGGTCAAGAAGCTTCCATCACACTTACCGTACATGATTTCCATTCTGTCCTTTTATTGTAAAGTGAAAAAAAGCTGGGCTCAGGGAGCCTTTCCGTTTATATTTTCATAAAGTTAGGGAAAACAAATCTCACTGATGTGCCTGGTATATGAATGAATGAACAAATGAACTAACCCAAATGTTCTTGGTGCTCAGTAGATTGAGTAACAATGAGATTGTCTTAACATTAGCCAGCATTTTTGGTGCTCCTAGATTTAAGATACCTAAATATAGGTCCTTACCTTATTCCTCCTTTTCCTCTAGGATTTCTAGGTTTCTGGGGTTCACAGAGCATGTCTCACCTCCTCAGGTATAAGTCTGTGCATTTTTCACTTCAGTCAGTTTTTCATGGACTGCCTGTTCCTCTGCCTTTTAGCTTTGCTTATGGCTATTTTCTCTATAGGGTTCAAACTTAGTTCATGGAGGAAAAGACCTATTCTTTGCTAATTTTCCCAGCACTCCTTAAATACATGAAAGAGACTTAAATTTACGCTAAGAGATCTTTTCAGCACTTAGAGAAACTCTAGGGATAGGGGTTTGGGGAAAGGGGCCTAGAAAGAAAAAGCAGGGGAAAGGGCTTAAAGCTAAGAATAATTAATTTTCGACTGTGCCAGGGAACTGTCTTGGGGAAAGGTTGTGAGGAAGGGTGGGTTGTGGGGACAGTCCTTGAGCCACCCTCCCCTAGGATTGAGTGACAGGGCGTAAGACCTCTTCAGTTTTTCACAAATGCTTCGTATCAGCCTATTCTTGCTTTATTCATGAGTCTCTTTGTTAGGTTGCACAAGCATATTCTAGAGCCCCCATGCCCAATGTATCTTGAAATTGTAATGGGTATTTCTTTCTGTGACAGATAGTGTAGTGAGATGCATGCCAAGGCATGGTCTGGGACTGTAGGTGGGCATGCCAACCTCACCGCATCAGCAAACAATCAAAGTAGAGAAGGATTTGTGAGGTGCTGAGGGCGCTTGTCTTCTGGCTGAAAATGCAGCACTGCCAGGGTGGGAGTGATGAGGGTATCCAGTTTTGTTTATCGATTTGTTGGATATCCCATGATGTTTGGGCCTGATTAGGAAGGAAAAACATTGGCGATGTCATTTTGATTAATATTTGAGCTCCCACAGTGTGTTTGACACTGACAACTCTGGGCAGCTTTGTTCCCCCATTGCTGTGAGACACAATAGGGATAATGCAATGCTGATTTTTTTCTCTCCAAAATATACACCAGAAATAAATCTCAGTTCTAAGTTAATTATTCTTTTAAGAATTGAGTTTAAAATAATTCTGAGAACTTTTCTGTTCACAGTAATGGATTTACATAGCTGAAAATTTGTGTAACTAATTTCTTGTGTTAGTAATATAATGATTATTACTATTTCTGTTAAGCTTATGGACTATGCTGTAAAATATGTGGGGGAGTGAACCCTTGTTTGCTTTCAACTAAAACATTTCTTGGTAAGATAATAAGGAAAACTTTTAATGTAAAGAGTCAAATAGTAATTATTTTCAGCTTTGTGGACCAGTCTCTGTAGCAACTCTTCATCTCTGCCATTGTAGAACAAAGGAAGCCATGGGCAATATGCAAAGGAATGAGTAAGGTTTTGTTCTAATAAAACTTTATTTACAAAAACAGGCAGCTGGCTGGGTTTGGTCTGTGGGCAAACCTGTGTAGACCCCTGAGACTAATGATAGTTCTTTTAAAGACCGTTATTTTTATAACAACTCATTCTTAAAGCAGCTTATAACTTTTAATCCATTATACCTCACTGTATCCTTATGGGTACAGGATGGGTATGATTATACCCATTTTATTCGTGAGAAAAATGGGACACAGAGAGGCTTTGTGAGTCTGAATTTCCCCAGGCTAGCACTAGAACATGTATTGCCTTCTTTCGTTCCAGTGTTTTCTTACTTCACCATACAAGAACACCACTTGCAGATGGAGGTCAGTTTTTGAGACTGTCAAGCAATGAGTTAGATAAGAAAACCTCTGAGAATAAAAGAAATGGCTGCCAGGAAACCTCTATATGCTCTCCTGCAGGAGAATGTCTCTGGCTATCTCTCAGAGCTTGGCTCTTAATTTCCACACAGTTCTAACAGCTCTGGTCATCTGATTTCTCAGATGACAGATTAGAAACAGCAAATTACAAGTGGCGAGGCCATTAGTGGCAGGCACTCTGATAGGAGAAGCAACAGCTGACAGAAAGGGGTGAGTGACAAAAACCTTTGTATCACTGCTGCTCGTCAGTGTTTCCTGTGCTCACACAAAGACAATTGCCGGAGTTTTGTCAGAAAAAGTAGGAAGTAAAGTTGTGCAAAAAAAAAAAAAAAAAAAAACAAAGACAATTGCCAAAAAATGTTGGCATCATTTCCTATGTTCAGGAAGCTCTTGCTTAGTGGCTGCACATGCCACGGGCAGCTGCCAGTCTACCTCCTATGACTCAGCTGGGCTTTTTCCTAACTGGGTTCTGCAGGGCTCCAGAGGATGATTACTTAGAGGTGGTAAATCCAGGGTGTATTCTAGACCTGAGGAAATCTTAGAAGCAGCGTAGGGCTTGGAGTTCAAGGAGACTTAATTCTTGGTTCAGTGACTGGGAAGAACTTGTGTCCATGTGAGTCTATTTTTGTTCATTCCTTCCAAGTCCTGCTCTGTTAATGTGAGCTTTGTGACCTGGAGCAGAAAACTTGACTTTTATAGCAAGAAGACAAGAAGGTGAAGATAATGCACTTCAGAGTTATTGTCACGACAGATGTTAAATTTTCTGTTAATTTCTTTTTCTTATTGGAATTACCTGCAGTTTACTAGAAAATTATTCTGTCTACAATGATGCTGTGTAAATAAAGCCCTTGTTCTTCCAAAGTTTAAAAGAATATAGTTTTAAAAAGAAAAAAAGATTATTAAGAAAGATGAGTTTATTAACTAATAGCTAATAGTCCATATCTTTAGAATATCTCTGGTGTTTAATGTTCTACTATAGATTTGAGTTTGCTTTAATTGTTTAGGGTGAGGGATATATGGAATGTATGAAGGGCCCAGTTTCCCAGAAATTTGCAGTCATATTTGTCTAAATAGCATTGTGTGGTTAAATTTTTACTTTGCCACACTAAAATATCACACAAGGTCACTACATGGAAAAGTAATTTTCCAGTCCACAAATCTTACTAGGTCACCTTCTAGTATAGTGTCTAGTATGCCTATACATATAAAATGAGATTTTAAAAAGTATACTAGTTACTAACTGTACCATTCTGAGGGATGATTTTACTTGGTTTTCTCATCAGAGTCACCACTTTGTAGATCTAGGGGTAAACTTATGTCTTAGCGACTGCCTTGTCAGCACAGCCAGTGTACAACGACTTTCATTATATACATGGTAAAGACAGATTTTGGGTATGCAGCATCCAGCAGGTAATAGACCTTCCAGTATGTCATTTTCTCAAAGCCACATTATTTTCTTGTGGTAGATTACAGATGGAACCCTCTTGGGATGATTGTTCTTAGAAAAGAAAAACAGGATGCATTAAAGTACAGGGTGGGCTTTTTCCTATATCACCTTTCCCAAGCCCTTTTCTTCTTTATTATAATAATTACTGATGTCATTACTCAACATGTATTTTTAGTTTACTACAGCCCTTGCTGCCTATTTTTCAAATCTTTGTTTCTCCCTCCTTGGCCCTAGATATTACAGCTACACTATAATTTGTGATTTTGATTCATGTAGTATTTTGCACTTGTGCACGCATATGTTCATGCTTGTGCATATGAAGTTTATCTGCAATTTCGCTATTAAAGATTTGCGATTGTTGAAAATGAATCTTTTGAGTAGGAGGTAGTGTGTAGAAGGTTTATGTCCATGAGCTCTGAGAATCAGACTACCTGGGTTTGAATTCTTGTTCTACCCTTTACAATCTAGATTACCTTAGTCAAGCTTTAATGCTTCCAAGTCTCACTTACCATATCTAAATGGCACATAGTATTGAATAAATATTAGCTATTATGTAGTATAAATCCATATGTTACCATGCCAGTTTGTACTTAAGGTTCCACTGTCTTCTCCCTTCTTATCTCCTTCTTTCTATTTCTGGTTGAGCTCAACAATTATTTCTTGCTTCAATGAAATGCATACCGCTGCAAAGAACACTAAAAACATCACATGTGGCCTTGCTTCTTAAAGAGCTTCCAATATAATCACAGAAAATTTATATGTTTTTGAAACAATTTGAAAAAATATAGGGCACTGTATAAGAAAGTGGTATATGGAATATACTTAAGTGCCCAAATGTACACAATGTTTGTAAAAAAGACGAAATAAGTTATATGTAAGAGTGCTGGCTTTATTTATATTAATTAAAAACCATTTATATGCCATATGTTTTCTATAATAAAAGGAAAACAAAAATACAGAAAGTATTAAGAAGACATTTTTAAAAAGCAGTAGAGGGGAGCAGATGTAGCTCAAGTGTTTGACACCTGCTTCCCACATACAAGATCCTGGGTTCAATCCCCAGCCCTGGTACCTCGGGAAAAAAAAGAAACAATAGAATCCCAACATTTGCAGATAACCATTATTCATGGATTGGTGTATATTACTTCCAGTTTTCTTTTTTTCTTTCACATACTAATATATACAGAATCTTTTGTAGGACATGGTCCAAGTATCAATTCATTATTTTCATTACTAATGTGACGTCGTGGGGGTTATAATGGGTAGGTTTATAAGGTTTTTGCCTTTCACCTGGGCTCGATAAATACCTTTTTAAAGGGTTTGTGGAGCTTGGATTGGAAAAAAAATGCATTTTCATTTTTACTAACTTTAACTGGAATTAGGCATTTCTTTCAGTTCTGAATGTAGGGAACACACAACGGCAGGATTTGTAATACCTATGGTTTTATTCCAGTAGACATCAGATATCTTCATGTCTCATTACAGTTGTCACTGATATCTCAAACTGTCCTTTATGTTCATAAATTTTTAGATATATCACTAGCTTTTTATTTAATATATTAATAAAGAAACATGCATTTAGTTTTAAAAGTTTTTTTGATTATATTCCAATATAATTGGTTACTTGTAATCCTTGTATTTTATTTAAAACATTTTAAACCATTTTTTAAAAAGATTTATTTATTTATTTTACTTTTATCCATTTTTAACACCTTCCCCTCCCCATTATTGCTGTTTTTGTGTCCATTCGCTGGGCAGTTCTCTGTGTCTGTTTCCTGCCCTCTCTTCTTACCCTTCTCCTCCTGTTTTCACTGGGATTCGATCCTGGGAACCTCCGATGTGAGAGAGAGGCATTCTGCCACCTGTGCCACCTCAGTTCCTGGTTTTGCGGTGCATCTCTTCTTGGCTCTCCCTTTGTGTCACTCTCCTGTTACATCATCATCTTGCTGCATGGCTTGGCGAGGCCTGGCACACCGCACACTGGGCCTGGGGGCTCACCCGCCTGCGGGGCCTGGAGGCCAGTGCGCTTTCTATATTTTTCTTTATTTTACCAGGAGGTCCCGGGGATCGAACCCAGATTCCTCCATATGGGAGACAGAGGCCCAACCATTTGAGCCACATCTGCCCACCTAAACCATTTTTTTGTAGAAAGGGTTTCACTGGCCTCCCCAGAGTGCTGAAAGGGTTTATGGCATAATAAAGGTTAAGAGCTCCAGTTAGTCTAAAAGAATTTTAATGTGGGTGACATGGAAGTTACTCAGTGGTAGCAGTACAGTTAGGGAGTATAAGTTGATATTTCTTTTTCACCTTCCAGGCTGTTTGCATTTTCTGTCTTATATCTTCTTCTTCTTCTTCTTTTTTTTTTTTAACAGAGCAACTTTACAAAAAATAATAAAGAATTTGATCTTATGTTCAACCTAGTTAAATCCAGCAGTTAACACTACATCATTGAAGAGAGGTACATAAGTCTCATTATATAATGAGGTTCTTTTTTTTGGTACTTCAGTATAAGGCCCTCGTTGACACTATATATGCATATTGATGCACATGCACACTAGTGTGCACACATGCTTCCCACACATGTGCACAAGTGTGCTCCCCTCACACGTGTACACACCTGCATACACACACACTTTTCTTCTGTTATCCTATTGGGGAACATGGACCTCTCAACTTGGGTGAAATTATATAAATGTTACATTTGGTCTTATAATTTTATACAATTTTCAAGGTGAGGAAATTCTAAGGATGATGTCGTAAAATTCAAGGAAAAGATGATCTGCATCAGGCTTTTTCTGCTGTGCCTTTTAAAATCCAGATATCACATTGAAAGGCTATTGACAAAATAAGCATAAGTAATTTTCTTTTCCCAAATTTGGATTTTGTTTCTTTGATGGTCTTTATTAGTTACAAACATTTGAACAATTGTCTACTTTTTAATTACATAATTATACTTAAAATGAACATGCTTCTGTAGGGTTTTATCTTTAAAATTCTACATTATATGATTAAATTTTATTGGGTAAAACACTCACAGGGGGGTCAGATGTAGCTCAACTGGTTGGCATCCGTCTCCCATATGGAGGGACCCAGGTTCGATCCCCGGGACCTCCCGGTTAAAACACACACACACACACAGGTATTTGTGTGTTTGTGTGTCCATTTTAATGTAGGTATTATTCAATTCCATCTTTTCTTGATCTCCTGGCATCTTGATAAACATTAGGCATATTTTTGTGATATTATCAGGATGTCTTTGGAACACTGTATGTTCAAAAAGATATATTAAAATCAATACAGTCTCATTCTAGTGATAAAAATATTTTCTGCTCTTAAAATACACCAATCAAATCCTTCCCTTCACTGCCTTTATTGAGTCCTTTGGCAGTTACTATCATGCTGATTTTTCCTTCAGTAAAGAAAATACCTGCTCTAACGAGCTTTAACTGATTCCTGTGGTCTGATGGACATTTGGATCAAGTGCTGGCTGGATATGTTTGTTAGGTATCTGCATTTAATATTCACGGGAGCCTGTTCTACAGCAGCAGAAAGGAACATGTCAGGATGGGTGCTCTGGGCTCCTCCTCTTTTATGTCCCATTTTGTATGGGCATTTGGATCCTTAGTGGGTATCACAGTTGCAGTGTTTGGTGGAAATAAACCCGAAGGAGCCATCTGCCCTCTTCATGCTGCCTCCTTTCAGTTCCCTAGCAGCTTCCCAGTAGCCAGCTGCCACAGACATGATTGGAAAAGCAGGACTCATTGGGCTGTCATGACTGTTATTCTCTGGGAAAGTAGGTATTCTGATTTGTTTGAGAGATAAAGGATATTGGATGCACTTGATTCATCTGAGTATATCAATAATATCCAGCTTTTACCTTTAACTTACTTGTTAGGATTTTATGGGAAAGGTCTTTTGTGTTTCTAGGGATGAACTAGGTGAAAACTGAGCCAAAGATCAAGTCCTTGGCTTGGGAGAGTTGAGGAGAGAATTTGACTGTGGGAATGTTGTCAGATGTTACCTTGTGTGCTATAAAAAATGTTGGTTGTTAATCTCAGCTTTGTCAATAAGTCCTGGGTATGGACTAGCCCACGACTTTCTGCAGTCTTTTCTGCATTTAAGTGCAAGCAGATTCATTTCTCTGTAGACCCATATGCTGGAAGAACATGAGGCTGTTTCAGCTCTTCACAAGCATCAGAGCATCAGCAACTCCACTGAGGGACACAAGATGTCAATGACACATCCCGAGAGACTTGCAGGCCATCATCTGAGCAGATAGCAGTGTGTTATTTGAAATTTCTTAAGTGAGTTGTACTTTATGCTGATAGATTAAAATTGAGAAAATGGAATCTCAATTTTACAGGAAGAGAACTGGAATAAGATGTGATAAAAACAATTCACTTTTGACCCATGATTTGCACTGGAGATTATCCTTATTTTATCAAATTTTTCTTATTTCCAGAAACATCAACTCTAACTCTAGATGGTAAATCACACTGTTATATATTCCATCTTATATGTCTATCATTTTTTAAGAAAAGTTTTTTTTTGCAAACAGTTTTCCCAAGATTGGTCTGATAGCAAAACTATCTCATTAATGATTTTCTAAAGAAAATGACATAGGCAAAATAATCAGCCAAACTGGGAGTGTGGAACTGGATGACTAAGCATTACATATATACATAAAAAGAGGAATTAAATGTATTATCTGATATCCTATATTTTAGAAAACTGAGCATCATGTTATTCCAGAGACTCTCTGTGGTTAGCTCTGACTTCCCAGTTACCAATTTTTTTTGTATATAAGTCCACATTTCCTTATCCACATTTAGAGATCCAAAAAGCTCTGAAGACAAAAGTTTTTTTTTTTTTTTTAATTAGTCCATGGTAAGCCAACAAAAATAGACCTTAACTCATATTAGCTTATTTATTCTACTAAGTGTAGATATCCTCTTTTTCCTGCAAATATGTCAACATGTTTGATTACCATCTGCTATTGTAGACCCTGCTGGCAGTGATCTACAATATGCATATATGCATTATGTTATTGCTCCAAAATTGAAAAACCCTGCATTCTAAAACCCTGTGGTTCAAGTGTTTTAGATAAGCGATTGGAGGTGTCTATTATTTTTCTCTGCTATTTTCTCTAATGTAATTGATAGTTTTCTGCTAAATGTCATCGATATTCTTTTTTTTTTTTTTTTTTTTTTTTTTTGCCTTTCATTCATTTAATACATTTTAATTTGGCTTCTGTCTGCACTATTCCAGTAGAACTGTTCTTTTTGAGTTTACCTCACTGTCAAGTTCAGTTGTCATTATCTGGGTCTCAGATACTTGGTGTGTCCTCAGTCCCTCAGTGCTCTTCTCTCTCCCCTTTCTCCACTCTCAGCCTTTCATGATATTACCTTGTCCTGGTGGCTACTGGTCACTCTTTCTCAGGCTGTCCTACTTCTTCTTGCTTTCTCTCTATACTCCTTTTGTTTTTGCCCCCACAGTGCACTTTTCTCTTTATCTATTTGCGCTGGGCTATCTTATCAACACATGTGCTGCTCACCACCATCTACACATCCTGACAGGTGCAGTGTGGTTCATTGTGTCACAACAGCAGCAGCTGCCTACACTGGGATCTTTACCAGGCAGGAGAGAGACCACAGAAAGGAGGAAGAGTGGGTTGAGTTCTAATTCAGAAAAGGTTTGGGCAATGGCTGATGCCAGGAAACCTACCTATACACTACCAGACTCCTTCCAAGGTGTAAGGTATATACCACTGTATACAAAACAGCTAAAGGAAGTGGCCGCAGGGATTATCAACTACAGAAACAGTGGTGGTAGTGAGAAGGAATAAGCTGGAATGTTTTGGTCAAAGTAGAAGGAAAAGGAAATGGTTTTAAGAGCTCATCAAAGACTCCTGGCTCTATAGGACACCTATAAATCCATTCAATGAAAGTCCTAATCAATAACTCTAGAGGGCATTACTGTTTCTTAGCCCCAATACTATCAATAGTGTCTAGTGATGAACTTGGATTCATTTGAAAACTAAACAATATGCTGAATTTATTTTGTAAATCCCAGTAAAACAGGGAAAAACACTAAAAGTAAAACATTTTAGGGTCCAGTGGATTGGGATCATCATATTTTATATGACTATTGAATATTGACCTAACTGATTGCTTTACCAGTCAATCTCTTTCTTCAATTCTGTACTGCATATTGCCAGCCAAACATTTTCTACTTTAACTCCAGCCTTGAACGTGACAGTCCCCAATGTCTGTGGTAGAAATCTAAAACTATTGCATGGCATTAAAGCCCTTTCCTAGCTTTTAAGTCAAAGTACCTTCTCCATCCAGAGAATACACAAATAACCTATCACTTAACCTTTCTAAACTTCAATTTCTTTGTATCTTGCTGGGTTTTATATATATTTTATTAGAGAAGTTGTGAACTTAACAAAACAATCATACAAAATGTGCAGAATTCCCATGCAACACTCCTCCACCAACACCTTACATTGTTGTGGAACATTTGTTACAGATTATGAGAGAACATCACCAGACTATTACCACTAACTGTGGTCCATGGCGTACATTTTACATATTTCTTCCATACCCCCTATTATTAACACAGTACATCTTTGGCATTGATGCAAGACTATTACAATATTGCTGTTAACTATAGTCCATAAATTACATAAAATTTATTTTTCCCATGCATCTCCATATTCTTACCACCTTGTAATAGTGGTGTACATTTGTTCTAGTTCATAGAAGAACATTCTTGTGTTTGTACTATTAACCACAATCCTCATCCACCTCTGGGTTCATGCTGTTGTTCAGTCCCTAGATTATTCTCTAGTTTTCTTTCAATTGACATTTATATCCCTTTAAATTGGATATATGTTAAGTGCTAAGCAAAACACCTTAGCTTTCAATTAGTTTTAAAACTATTCAATTAATGGTAGATAATGGCAATTTTGATGATGATGATAAATAGGGAGGGGTAGCATGAGAAAACAATATCTTATATCTTAAATATGATTTTATCCTAAATATTTGAGTGCTATAAAAGGCATTTTCTGATGTGGTATCTGATCATTCAGTCACCAGCTCTTTAGTGAACATCTGCGTGGTCCCCAGTACTCAGAGTGAGGGTAGGAGAAGGAGTTATAAAAGAAGTATTCAGTGTCTAACCAGTCTTCAAAGCTATTTGTTTTCATGCAGTTATGTATTTTACTATTTGTTTTATTTAAGAACCGAGACTTTCACATATAAAATAGTGATACAAGAATAAAACATTTGAGGTCCAAAACTGTGAACCACAGGTCAAGTACTACCTCAAATCCTTGGCCGTATTAGTTTCTTATTGCTGCGTAACAACCACAAACCTAGTGATTTAAAACAATCCCCATTTATTATCTCACAGTTCTGTAGGCTAGACCTCCAGGCAAGCTCAACTTGGTTCTCTGACTGGGGACTCTGAAATCAAGGTATCAACCAACTGGACTCTCATCTGGAGGCTGTGGGGAAGAATTCACTTCCAAGCTCATTCAAGCTATTGACAGATTTGGTTCTTTGTGGTTGTGGGATTGAGGTCCCTGTTTCCTTGCTGGTTTTTTGGGGGGTGGAGGATCTCAGCTCCTGGAGGCTGCTCTCTGATCCTTGCATATGGCCTACTCCATCTTCAAAACCAGCAACATTGCATTGAATCTTTCTTATATAAAATCTCTGCCTTCCTTTTCTTCCACCAGCTGGAGAAAACTCTGCTTTTTACAAGTGCTCACCTAATTAGGCCTGCACCTCGATAATCTTTCTATTTTAAGGCTACCTGATTAGTAACTTTAGTTTCATCTGTAAAGTTCCTTTTGCCTTGTTTCATAAGATAATCATGGGGGTGATATCCTCTTATATTTATAGGCAAGGGTGTCATGTAAGGGTGTGGGTCATTTGGGAATCATTCTTAGAATCTGCTTATCACATTAATATTTAGGTAGCATGGTTTTTGGAGGTCTCCATTGGCAAGTGAGTCCATGGAATAGGAGCAAATAGATGGGAGAGCCTTTTTATGCCATTGAGTGCAGCAGACACATGGTTTAGAATTTAACAAGAAGCACCGGGGAATCAGGGCTATAGTGAGGGTAAATTGAGCTTTGTTACTTTCAAAATAAGCTCTGAAATGCTTGCTAGAGCTTTGGCCACCCATTATTTGCCTAAGACAAACCACTGTTATGTCCCAAGGGAAAAATGATTGCAGTTAAAATGTTTTTGTCCTCCCATGACTTCATCTCTCATCCAGCACCTCATTCAGGAGACCCAACCCCAAGTCATGCTGTTTCTACAATGCTCTTCGGAGGAAAAGGACCATGAATTATAATGAATCAATTACTGCCTCAAATTTATTCATGTATAATTTTTAAATAAATGAAACATTTATATACAGTATGATAAAAACGTTAATCCATCTGGGTGATGTTTTGAATCTTAATTTACTCTTGATCATTTGCAGATGGATTCATCAAGAGACTGATTTCTTTTTTTAACCATTTCTTTCCCTATTGGAATGGTAGCTATTCCTTTTTTCCCAGACCTACTGGATTTAGGGGCTAATTTGTAGAAAGAAATTTTATCTGACTGGAGTTTAAATATATAATTTAAATTCATCCATTGGTAGTAGGCTATGATAATTTTGCTGATTTTTGGAAAGCAAATATCAGTGGGAGCTGAAAAAGTGTTTAGATAGAAGACAGCAAATATTAAAAGTATGGAAACTTTGCAAGGGAATAAAATCAAGAGAGCAAGAATTAAAGAACAACTCCTGGCTCTTTGGAAGGGAATTAAACTACAGACTACTACTCCTTCTTCCTTTTATTTATGTATAATTAAAAGTCCAATGACATCTAGAAAGCATATTTTATCACTTAAAAATATTTTCTTTATCCTCTGTCTTGTTTTTGTACTACAATTGAAGACAGCATCCTGCCTAGTACATATGTCTTGCTTTAAGACTTTAAAACCAGATTTTATAACAGACACATCACAAAGTAATTATTTGCTCTGTTTATAAACAAAACAAAACAAAAAAACAAATGAACAATAAAGTGTAGGTGTCTATAAATATTGACAGTCCTAATGCATTAAAATATAGCTATTAACAACAACAACAAAAACTAAAAAGAGTAGCTGCATTTTATTGACAAACTGATTTACAACAGGCACTGAATCTCTTTTTCCTTTTTATGTGCAGAAGCTGCTAAAGGTTTTGTGCTGACGTCTTTGCACATCTCCCAATTGTAGTGGAGGTGGCATTTTTGCATTGGAATTTAATCCTCACCCACCTGCTGATAATGCTTAAGCTTTTATCTTTCTACTCTGATCTCTATCTGCAACTCTATATGCTGCAACTGCTAACTTTGCATCTTTATGTGGGTGGCCTTTTCAGCAATAGCAACGTCTCTTCTGTCCTGTCTTAATTAGTGCCCTTTGGTAGCCAGCAAGCATTGGAAGCCAAGCAAAGTTGACTGGATCAGAAAAGGGCATTTATTGTGAGGGGTGTATGGCAGAGACTTCAGAGTCAGTAACACCTCCAATCCATAAAAAGGAACTAAACAGAAATTGGAAAATTGAAAGGTCTTTTTTCCTCCTCCTTCTCCTCCACCTCCTCCTCCTCCTCTATCTTTTCTCTCTGTCTCTCTCTCATCGTTCTGTCTCTAGCTCTTTATCTCCTTCTCCCTCTCCTTCCCTCCCTTAGGTACCTCCTTCCTTCTCCCTCTTTCCTTGCTACCCTCCCTCCCTTTCTCTTCCTTCTTCCTTCCCTCTCCCTCCACCTCCCATCTCTGTGTCTCTGTATGTTTCCTTCATCCTTTTCTCTCTGTAGACAATCATATTCTGCTTCTTAGTCCACTAGATAAGAGATGGCTACTCCACAGGTCAAATGAACATGTCACATCCAGGGATTTGACTTGCTGCTTCCAATTCCAAATACTTGGGGAGATCAGGAACAACCTGGCAGTATAGCTGAGAGCTAGGACAGGTGCTGGGAATGTGTATACTACTTCCCAAGTATTGGCCCCTCCTAGGCTCCATGGCCTAAATTTATAAGGGGTGTAGTGTGGCATTAACTCTGTGACACTGAAACCTTGGCATCTTCTGCTGTTTTTATAGCAGCATCTTTCCACTGCTTTCAAGGAAAGGGAACAATTTAATTTGTTCATTTAGTGAACATTTATTGAGCCCTGCTTTGCACCAAGCACAAAGAACACATACTGGTGCACAAAGAGTTTAGCATGTGGTAGGGAGGCAGCCTTGAATCTAAGAAAGCAAATAAAATGCAGTAATTACAAATACAGTAAATGCTATAAAGAAAAGCAAAGTAGCTGAAATAGAAAACAATGAAAGATAGGAGAGAAATCTAATTTAGAATGGCTTCTTTGGGGACAGATGTTAAGCTACTACCTCAAGAAGGAGATGCAGCTAGCAGAAAAGAATTTGTTTATTTTCAAGGAACTTAAAAAATGAAGATCACATTTGTGAGCAAGGGGAGATAGTGAGCAAGGGGAAGTGTCATGGGAGAAAGCTGGAGAAATAAGTAAGGCAAGAATGTGACTTGTAGGTCAAGGAGTTTGAATTTAATTGCAAATGTAAAAAAATTATTGGCCAGGTTGCTTATGTCATATAATTCATTAGAAAGTATTTATCTATCACTTAATTTATGCCAGACTCTTTCTAGTTTACTCAGGAGGATTTTTAAAAAGTCCAATAAATAATCCTACTCTTATTCTGATTATAGCCAAGCCTGAGAGGCCAGGGTGATTGAGGAGGTTTAACTCTTAAGTATAAGGCAGTGGGGGCCCGCGTTGGCCTTAGGTCCAATAAACTTGGCCCTGCGTGTCAGACAGATTCTGGAGCCACAGAGCAGAGGACATTTGTTAACTTCTCATCAGGGCTGAGTGAGAACCCCTGTTGTATGTCAGAAGGGGCTCAAGGAAGGCTCAGCAGTCTCTTGTTTCCAAGACAGCCATTTTAGGAAGGCTGCTAGGCCTGGAGGACCAGGTGGGAAAGGTCCTATTTATTTACTTACAAAGCACGTGTGTAGCACAGCACTCACTGTGTGCCAGAAACCTCTCTGCACTTTTCAAATATATACTCAGTCCACATAACACTGTGATGGAAGAACTATGACCCCCATTGTACAGATGAGGAAACTGAGGCACAGAAAGGTTAAACCACTTACCCAAGCCACACAGCTGGTAAGGATAAAACACGGATTTGAGCACAGAGCAGTCTGGCTCCAGAGTGTCTGTTCTTATCCACCATGCAGTGATGTCTTCTTGCTGTTAGCTTGACAGGTAGAGAAGACGACATCTAGGCACAAGTCTCTAAATGGCCTCATAAGGCTCAGGTTTTTAATAAAAGTGATTAGGCAAGATTTGGGGTGTGTTGAGTTGGCAGTGGAAACAAGACATGTGAGTGAAAATATTCCACTGTGGGCCCTGGTCTCTACAAAGAGGAGTTGGGCTGCTGCCTACATTTCTGTACTCTGGCTTTTTGGGGGAATAGGCCATTTTGGATCAGTGTTAACTGCTTCAAAGGCTTGCTGGTGCTGCCTTTCCTTCACCTTCTATCAGGATGTTAATTGCTCTTTTCTCTCTTTTTTTGTGACTGGCTCCATACTCTAATGCATTATTATATAGTTTAAGATAGAAACAAATTGTAGCAAAACTTACCTTAATAAAATGAGTAATAGAAAAAAATGCGAAACATTTACTGGAAAGCATTTTCTACGATGAAGATTTTGCTTTGGGTAGCTATAATGGCATTATTTGCATAGCTTCTGCTTTGGAGGAGGAAATGGTATTATAACTACCAATAATATTTAATGCACATATATCTCAACATCTTTGGTTGTCAAGTACAATCTGATTCAAATGAAGAAGAAATATATGTTAATGCATATTCTTGATCTAGCACTGTGCAAAAAGAATTCTAATTATCCTTGAGTTCTCTTTGGAAAAAAAATTCCCCTGAAATTGGAAGTTGGATCAAAGCAATTTTGTAAAATTTCACTTTCCGTTATTTTTTGCATGTCATGAGGCAGTGACTATTCTGTCCCTTGGCAAAGTAGCTTGTTCTTTTAGTGTTGCAAAGGCAGCCGCTGGTGGAAATCTTCCTTGTGGTCATATCTGCCCCTAGTTGGTTAATGTTTTTGTAATAGAGTCCCTAACAATTTCAATAGATCCCTCAAGTTATGTAAATTCCATTGGTTTACCATGACCAGGTTGAAGGAAACTCTGTGCAAATGAAGGGCCTTGGCCATCACCCTCCATGACACAAAATTTGGAAAATTACAAAGAGCCAGACATTCTTTAATTAACTAATTACAGGTTATTTATGATATATTCTTTGTGTGTACCCCAGAAAAGCATGTTCTTAAACCTAATCCATTCCTGTGGGCGTGAACCCACAGTAAGTAGGACCTTTTGCTATGGTTACTTCAGTTAAGGTGTAACCCATCCCAATCTGGATGGGTCTTAATCCTATTACTGGAGTCTTTTATAAGCAGAATGAAATTCAGACAGAGATAAAAAGCCACCAGGAAGCAAGAAGCTGAAAGTCAATGGGATTTGGAAGAGAACAGAGAGGTCAAGAGAGGCCACCATGTGCACTGTCAAGTGACAGAGGAGCCAAGGGCCAAAGATCACTGGTAGCCATCCCCAGAGTGCCAGTTTTCAGGAAGAAAGCATCACCTTGATGATGCCTTGGTTTGGACTTTCTCTTAGCTTCAAAACCATGAGCCTAATACGTTCCTACTGTTTAAGCCAGCCCATTGCATGGTATTTGCTTGAGCAGCCAAGGAAACTAAAACACTTTGTTTCTTTCAAGGACAAATTAAAGTTATAGGTATAGTTTTCCGTTCCAATTCAATGCTGTTATCTACATAACTGAATCTAGACCTTGGAAAATCACATTTAATTTGTGTAGCTGGCTCTTGTGAGGTAGATGGTAAAGCAAAGTAAATATGTTTTTGTTAACTTTTTTCCTTAGTTGCTATCCATTTTTGATTTAAGGAATGTCACCTACTATTTTTAAAAGAAAATTATTAACTATAACAAAGAACTGAATACAAAGGATTGGCTAGTAAGAAGTAAAGAGGCTCATAAATATATAGGAATAGCAGATATAAGGGGTAGACACTACCCCTAGGTCTGAGATAATGTGCCCAAGGAAGAGGACCCCACCCCCCCCAGGGCTAAGATCCTGACCTTGTTGGAGAGGATAAGGCGGTGGCTCACTGGATGTCAGAGAAGCTGTTATGGCAGTGCAAGTAGACCTTGCCAGAAATATGCCCTCTAGGGTGCCCGGAAAGCTGTTCATGGGGAGGTGTCTTGCTGGAAGCACTCTGCTACAACATTGCCCCAAGTGTGTGCCAGGGGCATCTGCTGACTGCTGGGTGCTGTTGATGGCTGTGCACTGCAGGAGCAGGTACTGGAGGCACCATCTGCTGGGGAAGCTACCTATGCTGCAGGACCTGGAGATGCCGCTCAAAGTACTTTCAGATGCATATCAAAATCAAAAAGAAAAATATCTTCCTTCTACTATGTCTTACTAGCAACTCTCTACCCACCAAGGTGGATATCAACTGACAAAGGAGCCCAGATCCATTTTCACAGAGCAGGCAATGAAGGATGAATCTAGAGCTGAGAAGCAATAATTGATAAGTGGTAGAAACAAGAAACTCTATCCATTGTCAGGGTTTTGATCAAGGGCTTCTGAAAACTGTTGTCCTGAACTTAGTGTAAAATGAACTCATTGTTTTGAACTTTGGATTTACATATCTGTCTGTCTATGATAACTTTTGAAGAAATTGGTCCTGATCACTTAAGTCACTCTTGTGTTTCAACCAGTTCCTCTGAAGCAAAATAATAGCTAATAATTTCTTGAATATTTTATAATTCATTATGATGAAAACATTATTCACAAAACCAAGTGTCCAATGTTTCATTAGAATGGGAGATTTTTAGTTTTGGGTTGAAATAGCTTTTGTATACTTCGAATATTATAGTGAATTAGTTTTCAGATATTTCTTGCCTCTGCACTGCCATTAGATTTTTGGTAAGCTCCTAGGAAGACTTACCCGATCTTGCTTATTACTTTTACATTGTAGGCATATGCCCAGTGACTGGCACATAGTAGATGCTCACACAAATTAGTTATTTATGCTTGAGCGAAAATGGGTTAGTATTGCCGAATTCTATAGGTAAACTATTTTCATCACTGAAAAACAAAAGAGGGATAGTAAAATCTGTGAAATAGTTCTGTTTGTGGAAGACATTAGGTATAGAATAAAACATGTTAAATATATAAGGCACATCCACATATGTGTTAAACTGCTGTAACACATCCTTTTGCAAGAATTTTCAAAATATTGCTCAAATATTACAGTTGGAGGAGCCACAGAAAACGTGAGAAGAAAATATCCATGATGATGTCTTATTCAAAGAGAAATTTCTCAGGAAGGCAGTGAATTTTATCAGGTGCCACATTTACAAGTTCTAGACTGCTGTCATTTTCAGGATCAGTAATAACTATTATCTTCAGTATGGAAAATTCTTTTCCTGTTGCCATCCTTGAGGAGAAGGGTTTTTTCGATGTTGTGGCCAGTTTCATTTGTTGCAGATACATCAGTCTTGGTGGAAAGGAAAAGCTTAGAAGAATAACATGTTTATAAGTTTCATATGTTAGAAATGTTTGTGAATATAAAAATGTTTTAATGAAAAATATCATTGTAAGAGACTAGAGACTAAGTTCTACCTAAAGTTAAACTGTTACTGATTTGGAATGCAATGCACAACTGATGGTAGCTTAGTTGCTGTAAAAAGGTATGGAAGAGAGAAGGAGAAATGAGAAAGGATTGGATATTTATGATCTTCAAATCTCCCTCTCTCTCGTGCTCTCTCTCTCTTTCTCCCCTTCTCTCTTTCCTATTTACCTATCTATATTTTTCCTGCCTAAGCGACAGAGTTGTATGAAATCATTATTTATATATCCTTATTTTATTATCAAAAGAATTACTTTAAATGGGTATTTTCTTACTATTATTAATGATAATTATCTTTTTTCTTCCTAACAATAGTATACATATTTTCTCATTGGTAGGCAAGGGGTGTTAAATGAAATCTGTTTTTAGGTGTTGTATATTAAGTTAATTTTTCTTAGCATCTTTATTCAGCAGAATATGTTTTATAATTAACATAGTATAAATAAAGTAAATGAACTCATTACTGGTATGAGAGACAGTGGTCATCCCTAATTCATATTTATTGGGATTTCACTGAACTATGGCATTGTATTTTATAAACGCACTTAACTGTTTGCAAATTACATTTACTCTTTTTTATACTTGTTCCTTTTAACTTTAAATTGAACATCCCAGCACCTCTAAATTCTGAAGCTGTGGAAGAATGATCAGGGAGGGGGGCAAAGGCTTTTTTTTTTCCTTCTAAGGTAAGAAATCTAACAACAACAAAAACAATAATAAATCAGTTAGCCTGCATTCCTGCAGCAGTGGTGGCACTTGGGGAATGGAGGTGGCCATACATAGCATTTGTGTTCTTACTTGCCTTACTTATTTAAATAATATATTACCAAGAGAAACATTTTAAGCCTGGGAACCGAGGCAAAATGCTATAGATTCTCTGTTGTTTTTGAATTGAGACACTAGGGGTCAGCACTAAAATATTCCATAGTTGTTTGTTATTGATCACTTGCATAGTATATAAATAAGTAAAAGATTTTACTGTTAAAGACTATTGAATGTCCTGTTGATTTCAGTGGTTGAGAAAGCACAGAGAAGAACATGAGATTTCCAAGTCTATAATTTCAGCCTTTGTAAGAGGATGATTTGAATAATTGAGAGAAAGCTCCCTGGCTACTTTTTTTTTGGTTGCAAGAAGGTAGTAAGGCATAGTCATGTAGAGAATTTTGATTCATATGTTAAGAGTGTTTGTTTTGTCTCATTCTGTCGGAATAAATATTTGGCATACATTTTTATTTCTAATCTTGTTTTCAAGGCACTTTGGAAAGACATGAAACAGGAGAAAGAGCAAGAATTATTCTTAATTGTAATGAGCCACAGTTTCTAAAGCCTGAGCCTATACTTCCAGTTACCGCAGAGCCACATAAGCACAAAACTGTAGAGCAGAGACCCTCCAGCTCCTACCAGCTTGGGCCAATACCTTGTGCTGGTCCACAGGTGGAGTCTTCAAGTAAGGTAAGTTCACATCAGGCTAATGTGCTTAGTAAGAATTAATATGCCTTCATAATAAAATAAATATCAGTAGAAAAACAAGAACTCAGAGGTGAATTCATTTGCCAGACATATCTTCCAAGTGACCATGGTGAATTGGGATAACTTTTTGAGTGACTATTATCCTATAGCATTCTTTAGGATAAGATAGGTTTTGGCTTAGCAAATTTTGAGCCAATTTTGCTTTAATTCTTGAGTTCTAAAATGGTTCTCCACGAGGAGGAAGAAACTATATTCTGTGGTTTGGATCCATTTTTATTTTTCATTTGAGAGCATTTGTTCTCTTCTTAAAATGCTTATGACAAATAAACAGAACAGTATTGGAAGAACTGAACAATTTTTATATCCTGATATACTTAGCTTCTATCTGTAAGACCTTTGGCTCTTTAGGATTTCAAGCCTCAGATAATACACGATGATGGAGTTTGCATTTATCCTCCTAAACCAAGTCAATCATCTCAGCAGAAATTTGGATTAGCTTTATTACTTTTCAGTTCTAAACATGATATAGTAATTTAATCTGATTTCTTTAAGGGACTCTTTTCCATCTTTTTGTCTTCTATTCCTCTAAGTTATCCCTTCATCATGTTGGGTAACTATGCCATTTATATGCACATATTTAACATAGTATCTTTTTCATGTGAATGTATTTCCATAATATTATCTAATACATAAATGCTATTTTTTAATGGCTGTTTCAATTCTATTCTTTGTATATACTCTTGTTTATCTAATTTATATTCCTCTGGCTCAATATATGGGTTGCTTTTAATGTTTCAACTTTTGTGAATAACACTTTATGAACCTAAAGCCAATTTCAGATCCAGAATTATTTAATAGGATATACTTCCAGGAATGGACTTTTTGAATCAAGGTGGAACTTATTTTTAATTACATTTAGTTAACATTTTCTGTTATTATAATGATATTATCATGGCTGTTGAAATACCATTAATAAGGATTTTACAGCAGACTCTGTTTTATCACATGTATACATTTTATAGTTAGAGGCAAAAGGATGTGCCATCATCCAGGAACACCACTCAGTCTCAGGCTGCTTAAGCCAAGCCTGAGACTGGCAGTTGAGGACAGGGGCACATTTGTGATCTTCACCTTTTAAGTTTAGACATGTGGTTTAGATTCTTATCAGTGAGGCCAGGTGTGGTAGATTGAATTGCATTTCCCAGTTTGGACATGTTCTTGGTCTTGGTCCTCGTTATGGTGGGTGTGGACCCATTGTAAATAAGATCCCATCTCTTCAAGATGTTCCTTCAGTTAAGGTGTGGCCCAAATGAATTAAATTGGGCTTTAATCCAGATTATTGGAGTCCTTTATAAAGGGAGTGAGAGTTAGAGAGAAAGAGAAGCCACAGGGAGCAGCCAGAAGCTGGAAGTCAATGGAACCCAGAGGAAAATGGAGAAGACATCACCATGTGCATTACCATGTGACAGAAAAGCCAAGGAACCCCAAAGATTATCAGCCAGCCAGAAGATATACTGACCCCAGGAGGAACTAAGCCTTCTAGCATCTGAAACCTTGAGCCAATAAACTCCTGTTTTTAAGCCAACCCATTGTATGTTATCTGTCTTAGCAGCTGGGAAACTAAAAAAATCAGTGTTTTCAATCTTTTGAGAACTTTAGTCACTAGTGTTACTCAAACCTGAAGCCCCAAACCCCTAAGAAAAAAATATATAGACCAAAATGATAATTCTTTACTTTACTATGATATATATAATTGGAGTTCTGTCCATTGCTGAACACATTCTCATTGTAACAAAACTACAGGAGGAGTAAATTGTAACAGAGGGTTCCTTGCTGAGCATGGTCTCATGAGCAGGGGTAGCCCCTTGGATGAGCTTAAATCATTGAACTCTGAGAGTTGAAAGTAGTCATCTCTTTCAGCCCATCAGGGTACCATCTACTTGGTCAAACTGATACACATGGGAAAATTCCTGAATTTTCATATCTCTTTTTAAGATCCCATTTAGACTACCCGCTTTTGTTTATACTTTCTCTTTCAGAAGCAAAGACCAGTGATAAGCCTACAGCTTTTGTTTGTTTCCCTCATTGAGTCAAATTGTTTTTAGATTTCCAAAACCTGCTCTTAATCTTTTTTAACTTGAAAGAGACCATGTCTTTTAAGGACAATTATGTAGATATGATGAAACTTTACCATTCACAACTGAACATGAGAAGTGATACAGTCCCAGTATCCCAAGGCAGGAAATTGAATCAAACTTATGTATTATAAGTTTGGAGTAAAGCCCAGCAAGTAATCCCACTGACTGCCTAGCATCCCCATCTTCACGTGGCTTTCTTATGCTCTCTGTGTGCATTTTATGGTGGAAATTATATGCTAGAATAGTAGATGAAAACTTGGGAATGTCTTTTGACTTGTGCATTTAGGTTGGTCTGCAGGGACAAATTTTAATTCAACAAGTTCCTGTTTTACAGTTTAATTCCCATATGCTAAACTGATTGTTGTTTCTTTCAGCTTCTTGGAGGACCTCAAAGCTACCCTTTGACTAGTGATGATAGTATATATAGAATTCATTTTCCATATGTATATGTGTGTGTGTGTGTGTATTTGCTTTCTTGACTCTGGAAAGCAAAAAAATAAAATAAAAATGCCAAGGTCTTGTTTTCCTTTTCTTAGGCTTTTACTTTAGATGACTACTATTTCTAATCTTTCTACACGGTTGGAGAGGAACTTAATTAGACAGGACTCTCACCTTCTTTGTTCTAAATACTGTACTTCTGTTGATATTGAGCTTAGTGTTAACTACAGCTATGTTTATTTGTGCTGCTCCTAAATCATATCTTCTCCAACCATGTACTAGATATTTTCATTGCATACCATACATTTGTCCTTTTAACATTATTTAATCTTAGCCTTCTACTTACAAATTTGAAAAAGCATAAAATTTCAGGGGAGCTTGTTAAGTTCTCCATTCCCTTTATTATAAATATAGTAAAATTCAGTATGAGTTTTCATAAGAGAAAAATCAGTTTTAAAGAAGAGCATTTGAATCAACACCAATTTTATGGTTGGGAAAAAAATGAAGGATAGTAAGTGTCTAATATTTAGATCTGTTTATGATTATCTTTGCATTTCAGGATTATTTTTAAACTTCTTATTACAATAATATATATATAACTCAAAATTTCACATTTAACCACTTTCAAGTATACAATTCAATTTTATTAATTGGATTCACAGTATTGTGCTACTACCACCAACATCCATTACTTTTTTCATCATCTCACACAGAAACTCTGCATCTATTAAGGAATACTCCCATTTTCTCTCCCCCAGCATCACCCCCCCCAACCCTTGTAACCTGTAATCTACTATCTGACTCTATGAAATTTGCTTATTGTGGGTACCTCACGTAAGTGAGATCATGCAATATTTGTCCTTTTTTGTCTGGCTTAGGATGTTCTTTTTTTTTTTTTCCATTTGAGTATTTTAGTGAGACACGAGTGAAATATTTTCCAACATAAAGTGAACTGTTTAAAATTGAAGAATAGCATGTAAAATCTATACAGTGAACTCTGTTTTGGGTGATATTTAGACTTTACTAGAATGCTGTATTCACTTTTTCAGCTTGCATTTGAAGAGGGCATATAGATTTTGGAAAAGGTTTTAAAGGGAACAACAAATACAGTAAAAACATTTTGAAAATGTGTCTAATTTGATATGCTAGAGGAGTTGAATTTGTGCAGCTAGACAAAGAAAAATCTTTGGAGTAGGAGAGGTTCAGAGTCTTAAAGGATTTAAAGGAATACAATATCATATTAGTGATGGGGAACCACTTTTCTCAGATTCTGCTGAGGATAAAACAAGATACAACCTGTTTAAATTGCACTGGGAGGAATTTAGCTTCTGAAGTAGGGAATAAACAACCTTGCTAAAACTATCCTACAGGGCAGAAATCTTTGTAGCTTCTTCAAATTTTAAGGAGAAAGGGCTTATTTGGTTTATTGGTTGGTTGAGTGGCTTTCTGGATTCTTGTCTATAAAATGAGTAAAAAGGTAAACAAGATTAATTTAACTGCCACAATTTCAGCTCTTTGGAGTATCCTGGGAATGCTTTTTAAATTTTTTTAACTTCAATTTTTAAAAAAGTTTTAACTGGCTTTCTGTAGAATGGGTGCCCTAACAGCTGTCCCTGGTTGCTTATTTAGAGCTTCTCTACCAATAGCCATATGGTAATCATTAACTACA
Source organism: Tolypeutes matacus (assembly GCA_026826555.1). Taxonomy (NCBI): domain Eukaryota; kingdom Metazoa; phylum Chordata; class Mammalia; order Cingulata; family Chlamyphoridae; genus Tolypeutes; species Tolypeutes matacus. The sequence continues at coordinate 4,779,387 of JAKSZT010054395.1, forward strand.
TGTAGCTATTGAATACTTGAAATGTTGCTACTCCACAGGCTAAAATGATAATATTTTGGCTATAAAAGGTTAAATAAAATGTATTCTTAAAATCAGTTTCACCTAGTTTCTTTTAGTTTAGTTTTTTTTTTTTTTTAATATGGTTACTGGACAATTTAAAATTCCATGTGTAGTTTGCATTATATTTGTATTGGATAATGATGAACTAGACAGGGATAAGCAAACTTTTTTTGTGTAAAGCACCATATGGTAGGTATTTTAGACTTTGCAGACTAGCTCTTCACTGTTGGTCTTTGCTGTAGCAGCCAAAGAAAATCCTTAAACAAATGAGTATGGCTGTGTCCCAATAAAACTTTGTTTACAGAAACAGGCAGTCAAAAAAATTTGGCCCTCTGGCTGTAGTTTGCCATTTTCTGATCTAGAGGGTCTTCTCTGGACTTGGAAACATGAGATACTAAGAGGAACTGGCAAAATAGCCAACATTGCTCCTTACCCTCTTTATCTGGAGTTTTAAATAAAACAGATTTTCACAACTTCCTCTGCCCTGTATGGAATGTAATCCAAAAGACCTTGTAACAAGTCTATTCTCTGAGAGAAACAATGAACTCATATGTCTTTGGCAAATTGCCCCTTGTAGACTGACAAATATGCACATATCCCCAATTCAAATGGCATCTTTAATGGACTTTTCTTTAAATAAAGCACATATATATGCATCTTTATCTAAACATATAAAATTGATTATAAATCAAGAATGCATTTACATTCCAGTTGAGCTTTCTAGAAATAGGGTTGTATTTTTTTTAACCTTTAGTTAACCTTAGGGTGGTGTCTATTTAGTGTCATTTGCTGAAAAATCTTATTAGAGCTTTATCCTGCTACTTCTCATAAAGCCACAGATGGTGCACCAATAAAAACTGGATCTTGCTGCTACCTATTACCTTTTCAGAACAAAAAGTTAGTTGTTTTATATTTTATGACACACAAAACATTAACAAAAATGGAATATATATAGTTTCCAAATTGTGAGATTTGAAAATTTTACCTACAAATTTTACATGTAAATTATTAAATAAGAAATCATTGTGGCAACATTATGTGTTGCAGATTAACTCCATTTTTACTAAGCTATCTATATTTTTATCAAAGTTGCATTACCACAGAGAAGACCATGTAATACTTATTTGAAAGCTATTAATTGTATCATGTAAGATAAATTCTCAATATTGAATGGCACTTTTCACTTTTTGATCAGTAGTTAATGTTTGGTATGTTTTTAATGTAATGAACAGCATATAATGTTTTCTGGTGTGGAAAATATTTTACATCATTTTGTATATTTTTAAAAGAAAATAGATTTTTATTATTAAACATGTACACAGTTTATGGAGATATATATATATTTCCCCTCAATAAGCATTGTGTTAAGATTTCTATTTTAAGTGTTTTCATCTAGTTGAATCCCAACTCTAGCGCATAACTGGTAACACCTATCTTAGTAGGATAGTCTACTGGAGAAACAATACAAAGCAATTTGCTTTTTGAACACCTGTGAAATGATGCAAGTTTTTGATGGTGTATTACCATTTCTCAGAAGCATTTGATTTGTAATTTTAACTATTGTACGTTAAATGAAAATAATTTTATTATACTGTATAATACTTTGTAGCTACTTTGTAAAGAACGCCACGTGCCTTTTCTCACTTTGTTGCATGAATTTAAACTTTTTTTTATATAAAGTTACCTCTATGATGAGGAAAACTATGAACAACATATCACAGCTTTGTTTCAAAACTAATTCAGGAGGTCTCAAGTCGCTGTGAAAAGTAGGAATGAGCCATTAAATAACTCCAGCTGTCTGCCCCTTAGACAGAAGCAACTCGGAATTTCCTCACAGGACTTCAAAGCCTTGCTTGTATCTAAATATCGCTGGCCATGTAAATTAGAGGCACAAAAGGAGAATACGCATGTTTCACGGTGTGCGGCTGGTTTAAGCCCCGCTTTGTGCTGCACGTGCCGGTGGGGAGTGCCAGCAACAGAAGGGCACTGTTCGGACTCCTGTGACAAATGTAGTTAACACCAGATCCATATTAATGTTGTCAAGTTCCCTTGATGTATTTAAACAGGTTTTAATTATTTTCAGCATCCAAAGGCCTGAAATATATAGCTTAATAGTTCCTCAAAGAAAGCTTACTTAATGTGTGAATGTAAAACCTCTCATAAAAACGAAACTTTTATATTGGCCTTAGTCATTGATATAGGTTATTCATCAAGTCAGCAATTTGTGTGGCAAAGTGCCATTTGAATAGTGTATTGTTAGGATACTTATGGTCCACTTGACAAGGGCTCTTGCTGTAAATAGTGCAATTTGACTCCAGCTGTTAAAGAGTGGCTTTGACAGCAGACAAATAGAATGGAGATGCTTTACTGCACCACCGAAAAATCAATATTGGGTTTTTGTTCCTAGTAACCTGTGCTTTTCTCTTCTGTAGATTTATACAGGACTATCAAGGGTTTATAAGTGGAAGTTTAAATATTATTTTAAATGTGATTCACTTTGAGTTTCAAATGAAGACTTGTGATAAATGGTACAAGTGCAGAGTTTTAGGATATTATTTCCACCCCCTGGTTCGTGTTTAGTCACAATTACAGTTAAGTTGCAGTTCAGATTCTCTAGCCTAAACACAAAAGAAGTAGTGTAAAATATGGACTCAAAATTGTGTACCGATTGTATATTGCCAGTGCAATTCTTTCTTCTTTTTTGTTTTTTCCATCAATTTATCTTGTGTGCCCTTCCCATCCTCTCTGTGTATACCTTTTTGTATAGATGCAGGGTTCTTTGTGGCTGTGCCCATAGCAACACTCACAGATGTTGACAGCCAGTAATGTCCCTGGTGTTGTCATAGGTTTTCCTAAAGCAGAGTCTTGCTGGTTTTGAAGAGGTTTCTAGCAGTTTTCAGCAATACAAGGTTGCTATGATACCTGACTGGTAGCAATAGATATTGAATCTCTTAATTACAATAAGTACACACAAGGGTTCTTTTTTGATTGGATTTCTCTACTGTTGCTAGCTTTTAAGTTTAAGATACAGTGTAAGAGGAAGTGAAATTATATACTCAGAATGAGGGAAAAAAAAGTGTTTCAGGGGTTTAACTTGAATTGTCATATTGAATCAAAAGAAAAAAAGAAAGAAAAAGTTTTCCAGTTATAAAAACATTTTGATTGACAGGATTGAAGAAATAATATATTTAAATCATTGTAGGTTTGACCGAATTTGATTTTTAATTTTTACTCTTGTTTGTCTACCTGAGATGTTATAAGTCTTTGTCTAAGGTGTGCTGAGCAGGATTTGAATAAGCTGTCATTTTTAACATATGGAAAATGCTGGTATAAAGTATATATTCTCAAATGCTTTTCTTAGTGAAGGCTGTTAAAATAACTGTCTTCCATTACTGACAACTCTGCATTTATTGACTCTGTGGCTTAGATAGCAACTGAAAATTCATAAAGCTGATAATATAATTGTGTATAAAGACCTTTAAGGCTGATTCAAGGTCACCGTTATTGTTTTTCTAATTGCTGATAGGCAGTTGTGATTTCTTCCAGAGAAAGGTTTGTTCTGCTTTGGGTTTAGCTGGCCTCAGAAACTGTGATATCTTCTGTTAATGCTAAAGACATCTTTTTTCATCATTTCACAAAAATGATGTTTATATCATTTTTCTAGTACTATATTTAGCCTACAAAGAAAAGGCCTGTGGTGCAGGCAGAATTTTACTGAGGGACTCAATGTTTACCTCAAAACCCAGTCCTCCCCTCATCCTCAATATTTCACCGACCCTGGAAAAAACATGGAGATATAATATTATAACTTTCTTCTTGAATTCAAAATTCTCTTTAAAATCATCTCTTGACTGGACAGGGTGAGGGGCTTCTAGCCATAGATGAAAATTAAACATACCAGGCATTTTGATTTAGAATTTAGCTTAATCTAGGGACAGTGTTAGCATAACTTATCAAAGCATGTCTTAAATTTGCTCCATTTACATTAATTTTATATAGATATTTTAGAAACTATGAATTATGTAACCTTGCACATACCATACTACCCACCTATTCATAACCATTTAGGTACTTTAAAAATCCTTATTTCTTCTGTCCTTTCCTTTTCTTTTTCGTCTCAGTTGTAAATTGTTTTTGTTTTTTATAAACTGGTTACTTTTCAAAGTTTGTTAAGATCCTGCTTCTTGTGGGTCCCAAAAGATGGACCTATTGAGACTACTGAAAGAGGTCTATATTTTTATCTTTTGGGATACAAATGCACTCCAGTGGATTTGGATGTACTGTTAGTGAGCAACTTGCTAGAAATTTAAGAAATTTAGAACTTTCTTAATAACCAAGCCATTATCTTACATCAGGACCATCTCATGTTTATAGTCTATTTTTTTTTTAATGAATTAAAAAAAAAGTGAGAGTTTCAGGAGTAGAAAGTGAAGTTTGGTGAACTTCAGATATTGAAGTTAACCAAAAGGATTAGTTGCTTGTAATAGGAAAGAAAAAAGGAAAATAAAATCCTTCTTCTTGAAAGCTGGTAATATCACTTATTGATTGAGCGTACCGTCTGGACCCATTTAAAGGAATCCCAACAGGAGTACTGCTTCTGTACCAGCGACTTATGCTGGAACTGGCCCTGAGAGAGCAGCAAATGCAAAACAGTAACAGGAAGCAATTCTCAGAAATGGAAGCTTTTATTCTCATGGAATATTTTCCCTATAATGTTAAAAACAAAATGTGTTAAGACTTTAGTTTTATTCATTGTAATTAAGAGTGTGAATTTATTTAAAAATTTATTCAGCTACTGTTCCCATCCATTTTTCTGAATTGAATTTTAACCGTGACACCCTGATGGCACCACCAGTTCTCTGCATCCCCAAATGACATTCACTTATTTGTAATATTCTACATACTGTAAATCTTATATTGCTCTGAAAACAGCTGTTTTAATCCTAAATTAAAATATTCTGCATAATCTTTTAGTCCAGGTATTATTTGGTCTTGGTATAAAACTATCTTAAGAGGCTGTGTGAGGGGCTTTCTTATGCACATATTTATTGCTGTGTGCATGCAGATAGAACTGAATGTTTTAGTTGTTTTGTGTGTGTGTGTGTGTTTGTCTTTATATATTGTGCAAAACCTGATGGTTTCTAGAAAGCCATTATGAAAGTTTATGACATAAAGAGTCATGCTCACCTTCTTTACTTTCTTCACCGCTCCCACTAGAGGTCTCTGGGCATTATACAAAACTTGGCTTTCTCCATTTCCTCTCTTGTAGTAATTGTTTTCTTTTACCTTTTTGGTTCTTGAGCTAAAATAGTATCTTGATGCATGTAATGGAGGGGTACAGTTCCCTCAGAACACTTCATCTCGGTTTTAGCAATATAGAATGTTGGAACTAGAAGTGGTTTAGTTACCTATCCATTCCATTCCTTTCTTAAATTCCTTAAGAGGATCTTGGAGTCCAGTCTTGATGAAATCATACAGTGAGGTTTAGAACTAGAACTGAGACCTCTTGGGTCCTGCCTCTGCTCTCTTTGTCCATTTTATCTGAATCCACTGATGGACCTTATAGCCAGGCTCAGGTCTGCCAAATTTCTCTCACTGCTGAGTTCCCATGTTACCCTGCCTTCGCTTCCCCACCCCATTTTCTTGGATGTTCATGGTCAAATAGAAGATCTAGTGTACTAACAGTTGGCTTTGGATGTTTCTGTAGTCCCAGAATTTCAGCATTCCCTGCTTTTGCAGTGATGAGCTGATAGGATTTAACTTCTGCTAGGATCTGGCCTTTTCTCTGTCTGATTACTCTGGCGACTCTAGCTCTTCCTTTGGGACGGCCTCTCTAGCATGAGGTTCCTCATCCCACAACTATCTCTGAGGATCACTGTGCCTTCCTTTGCCTGAACCCTTCCAAACGCGATGGTGTCTTAGTTTGCTATTGTTGAGTAACAAATTACCACAAACTTAAAGGTTTAGAAAAATATTATATTATATCACAGTTTCCATGGGTCAGGAGTTGGCATGGCATAGCTCAGTTCCCTATACAGGATCTCACATGGCTGAAGTCAAGGTGTCAGCAGGATCTATCTCATCTGAGGCCTAGAGTCCTCTTCCAAACTCTTTCAGGTTTTTAGCAGAATTCAGTTCCTTGTGGGTCTTTGATTAAGGTTTCCGTTTTCTTGCTGGCTGTCAACTGTGGGCTACACATTCCTTGCCACATTGTCCCCTTGATCTTCAAGCCAGCAACAGAGAACTTCCCATGTGTCAGTCTCCCTTGTGCTTCAACTCTGACTTCTCCCTCTGCCACCTGCCATAGAAAATTTTCTGCTTTCAAAAGGGTCACATGATTAACTGGGACCTTAATTACATAGGCACGATGTCTTCACAGCAGTAGCGAACCAGCCTTTGCTTGAATAACTGGAAGAAGGTATGTGTAAACCAGAGGCCAAGAATCTTGGGGGCAATTTTTGAATTTTACCTGCCCCAGCAGGGAAGGCATTTTAAGTCAGGTTGACTGCTCCCTTAAGAATGTTACACTGTTCTTCTGGTTCCGGAACATTTAACCTCTGCCTAAGTCCCTTGACTGGGTGTCCTGATACTAATCATTTCTAAAATTTGAACCAAGACTTCTGCTTCTTGGGACCTCTTCAGCCTGTCTGTTCCTGCTAGGGAACTGACATGTGTTGTGGCAGGTCTGTCTTCTCTTTGCCTCTCAGGCCAATGTCTCTTTTAAGGCAACCGTGGCATGGCACCAATCCTGTGATCAGATGGTAGAATGTGGAAAGAATAACATGGGTCTTTGTCTTACTACATGATTATCACAAGGCTTAAATGAGACAGTTATTTGGCAATTAAAATGGCTCTCCACTTCTAAGTTACCTGAATCTAGGACTTTCACAAAGTTTGTTATCATATAATTGACAGTCCAACATTTTTAATTACCAAGGACCCATCCTTATGTAAGGCATGAGACCAGGCAGAAATATTCAACCCTGTCAATTGTAGTTTTTTTTTTTTTTTTTTTTTTTCAATTGTAGTTAAAGCCAAGTTTATAGATGGTAACAAATTGTTTGCCTTTAAATTCTCTTAAACATATTTTTCCTTTATGCTTTTGACATTAGTACTGTTATGTTAATGATCAGCTTAAACCATCTTTAGAACATGCATTACCTTAGGCATGAAATTTCTGATGTTATCAAGGATATGTATGATATAGCAGAAAACTCCCAGTTTTGAGTATATTTTGTAATTATTTTGTCTTTATGATTAATCATAATAAATTATGCCTATAAATATACACTTGATTTAAGTGAGATATTTCCCTATCTCTATCAAGATAAGAGTTGGGGTCAGATACAGAAAATTCCAATGAGTTGCACCATGATAAGTTCCTGAATAATGAGGAAGTGTGCAGCACCCCAGCAGGTAGTTTGCTTTTCTGCTCTTGCTGGCCCATGAGAGAAGGCCCGGCTGTGGGGCCACAGCTTGCCGTTTTTGCCTTCACCTAATATTCAGTGTCCATTGATTCTAGGAATAGGCTCTTACATTTTAAAACATTGTATTATTCTTTTTTTTTATCAGAATTCAGTTTCATAACAGGAAGTAATTGTCAAAATTTATTTCTCCGTCAGTAATAGATAAAACCTAAGGATTTTTGCCCTTATTTTATCTATCTGCAAAAAGGGCCATAATAAGTACGTGCTTAATTCATAAGCAAATCATGAAGTATAATAGAACCAAGCCAGATAATCTACAAGATTCTCAGCACTTCATTATATATGTATGATACATCATATTCCCTTAAAGCGTTTGCGGCCCTCTTGCGGTTACCTAATATCTTCTTGATAAATCATTTAATTTGGTTGCTTTTAATTCCCATTTTCAGTATATGCTGAATTTCATTCAGAGTAAACATATAATGTCATATTATAATTAAAAGTTTCCTCACTTGAGAATTAGAGTATGAGTGATACTTGGAGAAGGATTCTAAGTGAGTTTTCCTTTCTGTTTCTTCCTTGTGACTGTTTGTTTGTTTCCAAATTCTGAACACCTTTATACATAATCAAAACCTAGGAAATATCTCCTTTAGTATTTCAGAATGTCTTTAAAATTCAAATTGCTAGCCACTGTTATTATTATGTAATTTTTATTGTATCTCCTGAACTGAGAAATGTATCTACCCTTTTCTTAGCAAGAATAGCTTCTGAGTTTTAAATTTCATTTTCCACCTTTCTTGGGAGAGGAAGGAATGTTCTCTAAGGATTACACATATTCTTCAGCTATATGTGCTCCCAATCTGTTGAACTCACATTACAGTTTATGAAATAGTCTTTTCAACTTCTACCAGCATGACCTGGATGGCAAGAAAAGAGCTTAGAAAATGGACATTCAATTATTATTAATCTGGGTTGTATTCGTCTTCAGAGTAAAAGCCAAAATTATAACGCATACATGAAGAAGATATTGAAAAGTATTAACTGTAGATTTGAGACCATAACCCAGGTATTTAATCCTCAGCCACTTGGCCTCATTGAAGAAACTCAGTATTCCAAGTACTGCTAGTCTTCTGCCAGAATGTTCTTCCCTGATTCCTCACCATCAAGTCTTAGTTTCAGTGTCACCTCTTCATTACATAGGTAGCCCCCATCTCCCATATTTCTCCTTCTCCATGTTCTCTTTATTTCGTATTTTTATCTTCCCCACTTTCCCCCAAAGCATAAGCTCAAAGGAGGCAATGACATGACCTGCTCAGCACAGTACAATCATCACCTAGTATGTGTCTGGCATATGGTAGACAATCCACATAATTATTGAATAGACACGTGGACTAAAAACTACTCAAATCTAAACATGAAACACAGGTGGTAAGAAAGTGGGAGAAACTTCCTTTTTTGAATTGTATGGGACAAAAAAGAAAATGATTACTAGGAAAAAAACCCACATATTTTTTTTGCCAGACAATTGCTTTAAGTCCATATTGGGTTTATATGTGACTTGATCTTACAGAGGGGAGTGACCTAGTAAAAAAAAGTCAATAATAACAAAGATGCTACTGAAACACAGCATTTACCCTACAGGTATTTAGACACCAGTCTCAATCAATTCAAAAGTTTACGAGGCATATCGATATTTAGACCAGTCCAAATCAATTCAGAAGTTTAAAGAAAAAAGGTTATTAAATACCAGTGATGAAATTTAGGATGTCCGGCCCATTAGCAAGGAATGATTCACAACAGGTGAGATGAGCACAGCAGTGAGCTGAGAAACACTTAGGAAGATGAAAAGACAGTGGGGTTAAAACTGCATCTTACACCAGCAAAGGTTACATTATTCCCACATTTGCTTGCCCTTAAATCTTAGATTCCTTTTTCTAGTAACAAAGTTATCTAAAATAAACACTCAAAAATAGCTTCACTCCTCCTTTCATCAGAGGAGGGTGAGGAGACAGCTGACTGTGCTCCAGGATGTATGACCTTACATGCTTTTAGGTAACTCCATATCCTGAGATCACAGGACAACATGCTAGATTAGCAACCCCAGGAGGTGCCCAGCCTCATAGGGTTTATTCCTTTTCCTTGTCCCTTAATACCCCATTTGATCCCAGTGAGGAGGCTTCTCAATGATTGTGGGTAGTAATGCTCCTAGGCTTGGCTGGCCCTGCCGACTCTGGTCTCCATGCTTCCCTTCCTGCCAATAATTCATATTCTCTCCACCTACTCAAATCCTACCCATGCTACAGTATCTGTACCATGCTATCTGACATGCATGCTGGTCAAATACTTGAAAAATAAATATGGATGCCTTAGTTATTTTACAAGTATATGTCTAATCTTCCCGATTTGGCCTTAAGCTCCTTGCAAGCAAGTATTGCTCCATTTTGTATGGAATACAGAATAAATCACTCTATTCATTCAGCAAATATTTTTTGAGCACCTACTATGTGCCATGCTCACTTCTTGATACTAGGAATTTCACCAAGGTCCTGACACTTACGGGACATACATCTCAAGAGAGAGCAGACAGATCATTTAAAAAAAAAAAAAAAAAAGGTAGAATGTCAGTGTCAAATAGTGATAAAGGCTTAGCAGGTAATTAAAGTCAGGTGGTGTGATAGACAGTTCCTGGGAGTTTACTATAGACTGAGTGGTCAGAAAAGGCCTCTTAGAAGATGGAGCATTTGAACTAAGTCTGCATAGCAAGAAGGAGCCAGCCATGTGATGATCGGAGAGGAGAATATTCTAGGCAAAGCAAACAGCTACTGAAAATGGCCTAACATGGGAATGAGCTTGATGTATTCAATGAAGTAAAGACGGGTGGTGTGACTGGAGAAAAGTACATGGGGGAAATAATTAGGATTAACTATTGGAGAGTTATATTGGAGCAGACTGTAGGGTTTGATAATCTAGAGAAAGGAGTTTGAGTTTTATTCTAAGTGCTAAGGGGAGTATTTTATGTTTTACTCAAAAGGAGTGATGTGATCTGATTTACCTTTTGAAAAGATTACTTTGGTTGCTATGTGGAAAATTAGAGGAGGCTATTGCATAGTTGAAGCAAGAGAAGGAAATTGTTAGTTGGTGTTGAGTTGAATTTTTAAAAAAACGTTAAATGGGTAAAAGTCATGATACATATGACGTCTAGTAGTACAGCATATATGTACCTCTGGTAGACCAGCGTCTCAAAGTATGCTTGGAACCCCTGTAGATGGAGAGACCACTTGTAACCACAGAATGCAGGAATTCATGTTGGGTCTAAATCTTGATAGATAAATAGGATTTTGCTATAAAGAACAGCAGGTCCCAAAGCCCCAAAACCTAAAGATGGGTGGTAAGTAGGGGACTGATGAGAAGTTGATCTGAGTAGACAAAGAATATATAGTGAGTAGTGGTGGAAGATGCCTACCTTGAACTCCTGCAGGAAATTTTTAAAAAGTCTTTGACCTTGGAGTTGGACTTCTGAGAACAACTTTTATTTGTGGTGGAAGATCACACAAGTGACAATAAAAAATAACCAAAGCACCCTTAGGACCTCTGTTAAAATGTAATTTACCCAAATCAAGGAGATTTTATTCTTTAAATTGAACACTTTATTTTGTAGTTTTGCCTAGAAAAATAATGTTTTTATGTGCATTTAATCTTCCCATTAATTTAAGATAGAGCAGCTCTCTACAAACTTTTTTTGTAAAGGACCAGATAGTAAATCGTTTTGGCTGTGTGGGTCATACAGTCTCTGCCACAACTACTGAGTTGCCTTTGGAGTGCAAAAGTACATAAAAATATGAGCATTGCTGTGTTTCAATTAAATTTTATTTATGAAAAGAGATGGCAGACAGGACTTGGACTATGAACAATGGTTTGCTGACCCCTGCAATAGGCAATGCTGTGATTAGATTCTGTTATAATTAAGTGAAATAGGTCACAGGGACAGGAGTGGAAACTTTCTGCCAGAAAGAACTGTATTTGGTTATTTTGTCATCAGCATATTTTCTTGTTTTGTTCCTTCTTTGCTAAAAGTTCCAACTCTTTCCACCTAACTTCAGAGTCTTAGTTTGTGAAATCAATTTCAGCTTTTTAGATAAGGTTTTTGTTTATTTCTCCTGCTTCCTACTTCTTTAAAGTAGTCCATAGACTTAGTCTAGCCAATCAATTTCTACAGATGTGAGAAGTTATTGTGATATGGTCCTTGGAAAGTACCCACATCCTCAGTTATGCTTTTCATATTCTTTAGTTTAAATTATACACTTTTCTTTAGGTGAACCTACTTTTTAGACATTGATTTCAATTTAATAAGTGTGGGCTGAATAGACTAAACTATCTGGTGGCCACACATAGACATATGCCTAAAATAAATGCTGTGGCTGGATATTCTTAATGGAAATACCCATAAGAATCATTCCAAAAGGAAGAAGCACTTTTTCCCCCTCTTTTGGTCTACTTAGTGGAAAACCAATTTTGGCTAAGTTATTTTTCCTTCAGACCTACACCCTTTCTGACCTTTGGCCAATTATAAGCTTATTAGCATGATGTTTAAAATGAATCAACATGATACCTCTGACTTACATGTCATAGTTGGGAAGCAAAGGTGTTTGGATTAAATCAAATTAGCATATCTATGGCATATCTCTTTTAATTAGTTTTCATCTCTAGGGGGTGAGTACAGAGTGATTTAGCAACACATACTTGTTATCTTAATTGACAATTATATACAGAAAAAAAAGGTAAAAAGAAATTGAAGGAACAGTGCTGTTTAAAGAGAGCATATGGAACAAGTATCTTTCTCACTGCATATAATTTGGCTTTTTAATGAGATTGCTTTTGAATGTGAGATTGAGTACTTTCTTTTTTCTGTTAATGTCAGTGAATTTCTTGTAGGATACACATTAAACCAAAATGTGTGTTTAAAAAGTTGCCAACCTGTGAGAAAAATGAAAAAAGTAGTGTCTGTGTTCTAGTTGTTGCTAGGGTACAGAAAACATGTGGGCATGAGAGACCCTATTTTATGTAGTGGAGAGATCACTGGGAATAGGCACTGTATGTTCTGATCTCAACCAGCCCTTCTACTGAAGGCTGATTAATGAATGAATGTTATGACTTTGAATCGCTCACCTAGCCTATCTTTTTTTTTTTTCTTTTTAAAATTATTTTTAAAGAAGCTTTAGATTATATAAATGTTTATCAAAAATATAGGGTATTCCCATATATCCCACCTCCTCCCCCTCCCACACTTTTCCCCATTAACTATGTCTTTCATTAGTGTGGTACATTTGTTACAATTGATGAACTCATATTGAAATATTGATCCTAACCATGGTCTATAGTTTACATTACGGTTTATACTTTGCATAGCACAATTTTATAGGTTTTGACAAAATGTATAGTGGCCTGTCTCTGTCATTGCAGTGTCATACAGAACAATTCCGGTGTCCCGTGTTACACATTTTCTTCCCTCTTCCTCACCTCAGAACCTCTAGTGACCACTGTTTTATATCAATGTTACAAGTTCTTCCATAGCTAGAATAATAATGTCTACTTCAGCCTGTAGTTGCGTTCCCCCCTTATGTTTGTTCATTCCTCATTCTTGAGGATTTTGGGATGGTGATGCCCACTCTACTTCCCATTGAGAGGGGGCTTAAATCCCATGGGGCAGATGAGTGGAACTGTCTTGCTTGCTTGCAGTTGTAGATACTCCGTTTTGGGGGATGGGCATTGTCTACTATCATCCTTTTGTTAGTTGTCCTGGCTGAGTCCAATGAATTGGAGGGTAGGTATTGGCTGCAGCTCTGCTGAGAGTCAGGCACCTAGCTGTCTTGACTGTCTCCCTATCTATTCATCCATCTTTTGTTGGATAATGTCTAGATTAGGATAGGCTAGGTGTATACTTTAGTCACACACAAAGATACTCTAAATCTCAGTAGCTAAAAAATGCAAATTTACCTCTCACTCACTCTATGCATCCATCTCATACAGAGGGTTGACTGACAGAGCAGAAGCCATGCACTGGGAAGGACAGAGAACTAAAGTATTTGGTAAACACACTACTGACTACACAGATAATAATCACCAAGACCCTTTTTAGCTCTAAAATTTTATGACATTTTGTGAGAAAGCATGGTTTCTTTCCAGACTTCTACTTCAGACGTTAAGTATCTTCCTAGAAATTGTGATTATGGATGATTTTAATTTTCTTTTTATCTGTAATTTCTAATACAGTATAAATAGTATTAGTATTATTTATTAAAGGCAAAAGCAATAATAATAATAAGTTATTTGTTTTAAGTTAAGGATCTTTTTAAAATGCCCCTTGTTTATTTTACTTTTTTTTTTTTTTTTACAAGAATCATCTCTGCTTTATTTATATTTTACAGAATAATGATTTAAATTGAATACATTTGGGCACAGTAGATTTTTGACATTAAAAGTAGTTGTATCAGAATGGGCATCAGAAAAATAGCAACTCATCTTTCACATTATAACTAGAAAATATTCCTCTGTCTGAATACTTAAGTGTTACAAATCCTGAGAATGTTGTACACTGAACAAACTAGGTATTGCATGATAATTAAATCTTGCTTGGAAATAATCCTTTAAAAAATGCTCTGAGGCACAAATCATCTAGTTATTTAAACATGTGTCTTTTACATTTTACAAAGAGTTTAAACAAATATATCCAATAATTACAGTTCAGTATCTCTTAAAACAACTATTAATCAGGTTCAAGGACACACTGTTCTATGATTTCCCGTAAGTTGGGGTTCTCCATCGCAGCTGCCACTCGCTCTTTGTCATTTATCTGCTTGTTGATGTCCTCTTCTGTTGAGTGGGTTCCTTCAGAAATGTAGATTTCCAACTTATGTTTAAATGTAAACATCGCTGAAGTTTTACTCTTAAGCACAGCCCAGGGTAACTGAGTAGGTGACAACTTAAACAATCAGGGTGGAACACAGGTACCTTTCACTGCCAGATCTTATAAGAAATGGCCCAATAAGCGTCGCCAAAGAGCAATGAGGTACTGTTGGCATGAACCTGATAATAACCAGATAGTCTTCTTCATTTATCTCTTGAACTTCTACACAACTTTCTGTTACCACTTCCAGTTCTTCTCAAGTATTGGGCTTCTCTGGGTCCCGGATAGTTCGAATCAAATCTCTAGCGCTTTCTCTTCCATGATCCGGGGCCGCCGGGCAGCTCTCAGCTGAGAAAAGCCGGAGAGCCACAGGACTCTGTTCAGAGTCCGGGAGAGCAGATCGGACAAGCGCTCCATCCTCATGCTCCACCATCCCTGGCTACTGTCCCACCCCAAGCCACCGTCTCTCGGAGCCGGCCTCGAGAATGATCCCTATTTTACTAACTTTTTAAATTGATGAATGCATGTAAATATCTATAGTCTCCTCTATAATTCAGGATTTAGTATCTGACCTCACATTTAATATTCTGTACTATTTGTGATTTTATAATAATTGAATGTATCTTTTTCAAGTTTCCGGACTGAGTCATATTATTTTTTTAGTGGGTCTGTATACAGAAATAATTCCAGCACTTTCCATTTTATTCCTGAGATGTGGTCAGATACATCCACCATCCTCATAAGAGTCCTCACCATACCGCCTAGGATATTCCTTTCCATGGAAAGGAATACTGGCGATGCCCTACAATTTGGAGGAATATTTTTTTAGCTTCAGCAGAATATTAGAGAAATTTTATCAGAAAAGAATCTGGGGTTCCTAGTTTCTCCGCCCCCCCCCATTAAAAAAATGTTACCTACTCTCCCTAATTCCTACACCTCAATTTGCTTGCCTTTATTTTATTTTATTTTATTTTATTTTATTTTATTTTATTTTATTTTAT
>JAKSZT010054395.1:4794788-4857713 GCA_026826555.1 Tolypeutes matacus
ATTTTATTTTATTTTATTTTATTTTATTTTATTTTATTTTATTTTATAGTGAACTCCTTTAGGGTCTTTTTCCTGTCACTTTGACATTTCACTGCCTTAGAGAGAGAAGTTATCAGGAAATTTTGTTGGGCATCCCCTTTTCAGGATCATTTTTAAAACCCTGAAACTTAATTTCAATCCCTTCCCAGAAGTCAAGGTTGGGTTCTGTTTTTATAGGGGAGGATACATTTATCCTTGCTGGTTGCCAATCCAAGATGTCCTGAAACATTCTTTCTGACCCCTTAGTAACCTAGTTTTTCCCCCTAGGTCTGGTTTTTGGAATACTGGTGATAAACTAAGCCTGATTTATTATATGGCCATCCTGTATGGGAAAAGACCGTAACTTTGGGGATCTTTCATCAACCTTAAGAGATATAACAGGGGGACAGATGTGGCTTGGGTGGTTGGGCATCCATCTCCCATATGGTGGGATCTGGGTTCAATACCCGGGACCTCCCAGTAAAAATTAAAAAAAAGAAAATTATAGAAGGCATGTGGGCCACCAGGCCCCACGAGCCACGCAGCAAGATGATGATGTAACAGGAGAGTGACACAAGGGAGAACCAAGATGAGACATGCCGAAAAACCAGGAACTAAGGTGGCGCAGGCAGTAGTAGGGTGCCTCTCTCCCACATCGGAGGTTAGGAGGATCAAATCCCAGTGAAGACAGGAGGAGAAGGATGAGAAGAGAGGGCAGGAAACAGACACAGAGCCGCCCAGCAAATGGACACAGAAACAGCAAATATGGGGGGGTAGGGGTGGTAAAAATGGATAAAAGGTAATAAACAAATAAATAAATAAATCCTTAAAAAATGTATAGGGGAGGATGATACGGACTATAGTTGGTAGTAATACTTTGACGATGCTCTTTCATGATTTGTTAACAAATGTTTCACAACAATGCAGGGTGTTTGTGTGGGGCGGTGATGTGTGGGAGCCCTGTATGATGTTATGCATGTTTGTTTTGTAAGTTCACAATGTTTACTGAACACTTATAGTTTATGTATGTTCATGTATGAATGATATACTTCAATAAATAGTTTTTTTTTTTTTAATAAATAAATAAATTCAGGGAGTTATCATAGGGATTTGTAGAACTATAGCCACATTTCAAGAACAATACAGAAACAATGGCTTTTTTTTAGTAAGCATACTCTTTGTCACATTCCTTCAAGGTAGGGCAGCTATACATCCATATATCCACATTTGCTGGAATAGTCCTGGTTTATGGCTGTGGTCCCAGTGTAGTTGTTAATTATGCACTATTTCACTCTCAAAAATGTCCTGGTTTGAATAATAAATTATGTGATCACTTTGCTGAAGTAAAATATATACATAAACTTACAAATCAAACTTAAGAGAAAAATTATGCCTAAGGCAAATTAAAATCTTCATTTTTACTTCAACCAACATTTATAGTTTCTTAGTTTTTTCTGTATATGGCTTCTTAGGGCATCATTAATAAAAAAAACTGTGCAATAAGATCATTGCAGAATAAATGATACCTTGCATTTTAAAATCTGTTATTTTTGTATTTAAAATGTAACCAGTTAACCCTTATTCAGTCTTTATAAAATTCTGCCATTCCTCAGACACATTAACAATATTTTACACTCATAAACCAGTTTAAAGCCTGAAACACAATTTCATTTATCTTTATATTCTAAGCCTTATAGTGTCACGGAAAGTATCCATCTGTTCAGCTGAGATTGCTTCAAATAGTGAGTGGTCAGAAAGACTTAGATGAGAGAGGTCAAAGGAACCTCTTGACCCCTGTGATACTTGCCAAAGCAAATTGGAGCATCGGGGCTGATATACAGTTAGATACTGTTCTCTAAAGCAGACTCCACTTTAATTGGTAATGATAGTAAGAATACATAGTAAAGTCATTGCTGAGAGAAAACAAAAAGTATCCAATATAGTAATTTATTACCAGTCAGTGGGTTTCACGCAGTAGGTTGTTATACCCCTGCCCTGGCAAGAGAAAGCAAAAAGGTACTCTAACACTTAGCTGAAAATGGATGCCCTGCTGATACCCAGGATGTGTAGTGGCCCCATGATTGCCTGTGCCATTAGCTTGGTAATGCCGCCTCTATTGTAAACTCAGCTCCCCATGTTCTTCCTGTGCATCAGCTGCAGATTGAAGGCTTTCTCCTTTGTCCTCTATCTGTGCTGCCAGTCATCATGCTGCTGTCTACCCAACCCACTGGAGATAAACAGTTTTTACTACCAACAACTCCCTCCAGTTACCTAGGACTCAAAGGATCTAAAAATGAATGCCTAGCACTTTCATTTACACCTTATTGTTTGATTTATGAGTTGGTAAGATATTTGTTCATTCCTATCGTTCCACCATGGTGTCCAGATTTTTCATATCTCTGTAAGATATATGCTTTTCCAAACTGGTATATCCTTACCTGCTTATGGTTTTCTCTAAAATTAAGTAATTTGTTATGAATGTTGAAATATATTCAGTGCAATATAAGCAAAGCCCTTTGTAGATCTTTTTCATTTAGTCAATCAATAAAAAAATCCTTTTAAAAATAGTTACTGGTTTCTGTCAGTGAAGATAAAATTCCCATGGAAAAATATAAATGAGCTCTTTTCAGACTCTAGAATTTTTTTCCATAAAAATACCTTAAGATAAAGTGTATAGCACTAAGAAAAGATAGATTAAAGCAGAGAATTTCTAATTGCAAGGACAGACAAGGTCAAATAAATCTTATTTCACATTTTCTATTGTAAATGAGTGGTTCAGTTTGTGTTTTTGGTTTGTTTCTGTGTCAGCTTTAAAATACCACCACCATTATAGAATGGGTAAAAATTTGTAAGTTTGTATATACTTTTCTTTCCTCAAATAGTCGATTTTAATTCAAGTGTTATTTGATTTCACAACTGATGCGTCCCCCTTTTCCTCAAATATGATAGAAATTTATTCCTGAAATAATTATATAGAAAACAATATTAATTTACTTACAGTTAAACATAAAACTTAACCTTGATTTTGTTTCTACATCTGAGGGTTCAGGGTAGTGTATAAAATATTTGTTACTACTTGTAATTTTAATGGATAAAGTAGATTTTCATATATCTGGGTTGCATATATGAGATGAAATGACATGTCATTATTCTAATTCTTCACAGAAATTGGTTTTCTATTAAAGATTTAAACTTTTTAAGTTAGATCACAGAAATGAGTAAATTGTTGAATAGGGTATTATTTTCTCTCTCTTTCTACACTCGTGTTTGGGCACATGTACACATATATACACAATCTCTCATGCAAACTTGTTACAGCTTTTAACTTCAGAACTATTCTGAGTTAAGAACTTGTTATGTGAGGAGCTATAAAAACTCCAAAGCACATTAGCCTCTCTTCTGCAACTGCTTTTTTTTTTTTTTAACTTTATTTTTAAAGAAGTTTTAGATGACAGAAAAGTTACATAGAAAATATAGGGATTCACATATACCTCACCCCTCCCCCTCTCATATTTTCCCTTATTAAATATGTCTTACATTATTGTACATATTTTTTTACAATTGAACAAACATTGAAGCATTTCTACTAACAATGGTCTATAGTTTACATCATGGTTTACACTTTGCAACGTTCAGTTTTATAGGTTTCAACAAAATATATAACGGCCTGTTTCTGTCATTGCAGTATTTTGACCAGGTTGTCAGTAACATTTTTGGTTACCCCAAAGGCTGGCTGGTGGTAAGCATGTCCCAAGCCAGCTCCTATCTATCATAGAAACCATAGTGCTCTGGGCTTCAAAACAACTAGTGGCTTTAGCTTTATAGGCTCAAATGGAGCTTTATCTACTTTCTAAGGACAGAGGAAGGCATTTCAGAAAAGGAAGAAAAAATCCTCTTAACCTGTTTCTGTGCTGTGAGGGATTATTTGACCTGCTGAATAAAAGTCTTCTATTCAATAAACATTTTGTTATTATTACATTAATTAATTTTAATTAATTAACAATTTCCTACTGGGATGGAGACCAGGCACTCATGTCATAAATCCTCACAAACCCAAGAATTTTTGAGTCAATATCTGGCTAAGCCCTGAGTTCTATTTTTTAGGCCAAATAGTTCTAATATGAGAATGTGAGATTTCTGTGAAAGAGTTTAAGCACTGGATAAATGTTAATTCATTGTATTAGTTGATGCAAAGTACCAGAAATCTGTTGGCTTTTATAAAGGGTATTTATTTGGAGTAAAAGCTTATTGTTAATCTAAGCACCTCTTAAAATATATGTATATATATATATATATAAATAACATTTTTGTAAGCAAATACACATATATGCACATATATTTATATATCATTATGCAAATGTTTGTATGTATTGTGAGAATTTTGATTTTTACCCATAATAAAAAAAATAAAAAAAAATAAAAAAAAAAAATTATAAATCTCAGGCAATGTATTTCAGTGACCAAATTCCAACATTTGTTTTATGAATAATAAATAAAATTGACTATATTATGCTAAAAAAAAAAAAAAAAAAATACTAAATCTAGAGATAATGGTTGTTAAGATTTTCTTCCAGTATTTTTGAATATATGTGTATGTGTGTGTGTGTGTGTATATATATATATATATACTTTACATAGTTGATCTGTACTATTTACATATTTCCACATCTTAATTGTTTTTATTCATTTATTATTGACACCCTTTTATATCTTTAAATACACATTAGATGATTAATTATAACTTATGTAACATTCCCTTATCAGATATTACATTAAATGTTTTTAAGTAATGGTATAATAAAAATTTTGTGCATAACTAAAAAAAAAAAAAAAAAAAAAAGCTTATTGTTACAAGACCCTAAAGAGTCCAACTCAAGGTTGCTTTCTCACCAAAGTCAGTGGCCACGTGCTGAAGCAAGATGATTGCCGATCTCTGTGAGGGTTCAGCCTTTCTCAGCTACAGGCTGGCAAAGGGCTTGTTTCTTTCTGGGCTTTCTCAGCACTGCATACTCTCAGGCAAAAGGCTTATCTCTCTTCCCTGGGCTGCAGGATCAAAGTTCTCTCCTCTGCCGTGTCTGTGGAACTCTCTCTCCTCCTGTGTGTCTTCTTGAGTGAGTGCCTGTTTATATCAGCCCACCAAGGGTGTAGGGACTCAACCCTGAGTCACGTCCTACTGAAATGCTCAAATCAAACTGCTAATCTTAATAGGTAATTTAATCAAAGACATCTCAGGTGAATCTAACAAAATCAAAGGGAATCACACCCAGAGGTGCAGACTAGTTTACAAACATCATCTCTCCTTTTGGGGTTCATAAATAATCTCAAACTGCCACATTCATCCTTACATTTATTAAGAATTCTTTCAGTTTTCTTTCTAACCTATGTTTTTTTTTACCTTAGAATCAGCAGAAAAGCAAGACAGCAGACAAAATAAGAGCTTGTTCTTCAGGGTTGTGTGTCTTATTAAGAAAATGACTAGTATCTTAGGAAAGAGGGTTAAGAAGAGGTAAACCAATATAGGACTCTCCATCAGCTAATGAAAATGTGTATTTTAAGAGAGGCAGCAGAGTTCCCAGAATAAGTTGAATCCCAATTGTAAACAGCCTTCAGAGACAAGAATGTAGATAGGTAAAATAGCATTTAAGTTGTACTTTCCATGAAATTTTTATGTGGTTATATGTATTAAATCCGTTAAAGTAGATGGGATGTCTTGATGTATTTGAGGGGGGAAATATAAAAGCATTTTCTTTTCCTGGATATCATGTCAGTAATATATACAGTAACGTGACTTTTCAGGTATGGTTTATGTTGCAATTTAAGACTTTCCAAAATACAATGTAGCAGTATTGGTTTTCATGTATCACTAATGGATCAAGGCTGAATTTAGGAATTGAGTGCTTGACAGTACAGGGAGGACCCTGACAATTATGGATAGTAAAGAAACCTCTCTCACTCTTCAAATCATAGCCCTCAATTTAGCTCCTATTATTTTGGTGCTGTTTTTATATTCCTTTCTAGACCATAAAATAAAAATGTGTGTGTATGTCTGTACGTGTATAAATTTATTTTATATATATATATATATAAAGAGATTTGATTATATTATATATTCTGTTCTACAACTGTCTTTGTTCAGTCAAAAATATTTGGCAGACATTTTTCTGTTCTCGTACATACATTCTACCTTGATTATATTTTTAGCTAAGTACCCAAAAAATACTATTTTAGTTTTCTCTTTCAAAAAATCCTTGATGGGGGGCAGCTATTTAGGATTATGCATTAATATGCAATTGTGACCAGCATGTGTTATTAAAATGGACCCAGTGTTCTGTTGTTAACCTGATATTATTGCATAAATAAAATTTAAACAATAGGAGTTAAAGAGTGGTTGTTAAAAGAGTGGTTGTTACATAAATGGAGCTAAGAAAAACATTCTAACCCATCTAATATTAAGAAAATTTAGATTTTAAAAAACTGCAATCATACCAATTTCAATAATCTGCCATCCTCCTATTATTTACCTTTTTTCTGGCAGTTTTTTTGCAAATGTCATAAGATAAGGAAAAGAAATAAGGAGAATAAAAGTAGAAAGAATGAAAAAAATTACCATTATTCAAATACAGCAATAGTAGATTCTCTACATAAAAAATGTAATAAAACAGAAAACTTTAATAAAATTATAAAATTAAGTTAAACAGGATTGTTGGCTGTAAGCAAAACTCATATACTAATATATACTAATATATATATATATATATATATATATATATATGCTACTGGTTAAAAAAATATAATGAAAATAAAAATTCCATTTGTAATAGCAATAGAAATATAGAAAATAAATAGGAATAAA
Source organism: Tolypeutes matacus (assembly GCA_026826555.1). NCBI lineage: Eukaryota > Metazoa > Chordata > Mammalia > Cingulata > Chlamyphoridae > Tolypeutes > Tolypeutes matacus. Next base: position 4,801,660 of record JAKSZT010054395.1, read on the forward strand.
ATTGACCAGAAATGTTCAAAACCCATATGAAAATATGTTTACTAAAGGACATAAAAATATCTTGTGTTAACATAATGTAGTCACAGAGTATAAGCCCATTTTAAAGATTTCTATAATAAAAAAATGATATATTTAATAACAATAACTCAAAATCTCCTTGGTGGTTTTTGGGAAGTCAATGAGTTGATTATAAAAGTCTTCTGGAGAAATAAACAAATGAGCTAAGAAAAATTAGAAATGATAATGATGGGGGTGTGGCAGTTGATATAGTTCTGAATTCCAAAAATAGATACTGGATTATGCTTGTAAACTGGTCTGTTCTTCTGGGCATGATTAAGTTATGATTAGGGCTTTGACTGGGCCACTTCAGTAGGATGTTGGGTCCACGCCCATTGGTGGGTGGGGACTCAGAGATAAAACTACATGGTAGAGCAGATGAGTTTTGAGTTGGAATTTTGATGTTGGAGTTTTAATGCTGGAGTCCAGGAAAGCAAGCACACAGAGGGGCTTGGTCGTGAGGAAGGAGAGAAGGCCCCAGGAAGAGACGAGACATATGCATGATAGTCTACAGCTGGCCTTGTGGAGAGAAGCAAGCCTAAGCCTGGAGAGAGTCAAGCCCTGGGAAGAGAGGAACCCAGGAGGCCTGAACCCTGGCAGACATAGGCAGACATCTTGCTCCCTATGCTTCCCCTGCAGTACATAGCTGCTATTGTTTCCTTCTCTCTAGTATACTTTTGTATTTATATTTTGTAAAAACAGTTTCATATGTGTGTGCAATATCACTCTTATTCATGTTTTACATGAGTTTTCACTAGGTTATACAGTCTCATGTTACATTTTTTAGGTTTCCTTCTAGTAACATAAATATCCTTAAGTTTTTCCCTTACAACCACTGTCATACCCATATAATAGCTCTGCTAGTCACAAACAGCTTCATGGGCTTTCACCATTTCCATTTATTTCCAAAGATTTACAAACAACCTTTTAACCAATTCTGCACTGAATAACCATCAGCTTTCCATTCTCTACTCTCTATTTTCTGGTGACCTATATTGTAATTATTAATTCCATGAGTTTACATAATGTATTTAGTTCATAATAGCATAGTCATACAGTATTTGTCCTTTTGTGTCTGGCTTGCTTCATTCAACATAATATCTTTCAGTTTTATCCATATTCTCATATGCTTCACAACTTCATTTCTTCTTACCACTAGTAATATTCCATCATGTATATATACCACAATTTGTTTATCCAGTCATCAGTTGATGGACGTCTGGGTTGTTTCCAGCTTTTGGCTATTGTGAATAATGCTGCTATGAACCTTGGTGTGCCAGATATCTATTCATGTCACTGCTCTCAGTTCTTCTGGGTGGTATTGCCAGGTCACATGGCAAGTCTATATTTAACTTCCTTAGGAACTGCCAAGCAGTCCTCCACAGTGGCTGTACCATTCTACATTCCCACCAACTGAGAATAAGCGTTCCTATCTCTTCACATCCTCTCCAACATTTACAGTTTATTAACTTTTTAATAGTGGCCAGTCTAATAGGTGTGAAATGATATCTCACTGTAGTTTTAATTTGCATTTTCCTAATCGCTGGTGATATTGAACATTTTTTTCATGTATTTCTTCACCATTTGTCTTTCTTCTTTGGGCAATTGTCATTTCAGGTCTTTTGCCCATTTTTTTTAATGGAATAGTTTGGCTTTTTATTACTGAGTTGTAATTTCTCTTTATATACCATGAATATTAAACACTTACTGGATATGCAATTTAAAAATATTCTTTCCCACTGAGTTGGCGGCCTTTTTACCCTTTTGACAGAGTCCTTTGAGGTGCAAAAGTGTTTAATTTTGAGGAAGTCCTGTTGATCTATTTTTTCTTTTGTTGCTTGTGCTTTGGGTGTAAGGTTTAAGAAACTACAGCCTACCACAAGATCTTAAAGATGTTTTCCTACATTTTCTTCTAGGAGTTTTATGGTTGTTGTTTTTATATTTAGGTCCTTGATGCATTTTGAGTTAATTTTTGTATAAGGTATGAGATAGGGGTCCTCTTAACTTCTTTTGGATATGGATATCCAGTTCTCCTAGCATCATTTGTTGAATACACTGTTCTGGCCCAGCTGTGTGGGCTTAACAGCCTTGTCAAAAACCTTTGACCATATATACCAGAAATGGGTTATCTTAAAAAAAAAAAAACCTTTGACCATAGATGTGAGGGTCTATTTCTGAGTTCTTAATTCGGTTCCATTGGTCAATCTGTCTGTCTTCAGGCCAAATTTATGCCCTAATAATTTAATCAACATTTTTGATCCCATAATTCCATTTCAAAGAATTTAGAACTAAAAAAATGTTCAATGATTTTAGTTGTATTATTTGGAATTATGAAAATTTGGAAATCACATTAGTGTCCCTGTGTGTGTCACATACATTATTTCATGCATAAAATGAAATACTAGTTGCTAAAATAAGTATCTAGTTAAAATAGATACTTACCTCTAATTATTATGGAAATGTGTCCATAATATATTCTTTAGTGCAAAAAGCAGTCTATATAGCAATAAGTATATATAAAATCATCTTTTTTATGAGTTTATGTAAAAGTGTACATGTGTGTAAAAACACTTATGTGCAATTAAAAAAAGATCAGGAAAGTTTTAAAGTGCATTGTCAATAGTAGTTATCTCTGGAAATATGGGGATAGTGAAATGATGATGGAAACTTTCAACATTTACTTTATCTCATTTTTAAAAGCTTTTTATTGTGATAATGTATATACAACTCAAAATTCCCCATTTTAACTATTCTCAATTGAGTAGTCTTAGTTACATTCACAACATTGTACTACCATTGCCAATATTTGTTGTCCCAATTTTTTCTTCACCTCAAACAGAAATTCTGCACCCACCATGCAGAAAACTCCCTCTTCCCTCTATCCCCTGGCCTTGATAAATATATCGTTTTAATATGTTTGCAAGAATATCAGAATAATATTTCCATTTTAGGTGCATTTTATTAATAATTATTTTCCCAAGCCTTAAGTTTGCTTAAAACACATGAAAATTATCTATAATTTAGAATTTCACTTAGAAAATATTACAGTTCGGAGAAGGGATAGAAAACTTAAATGTGCTTTTGTAATTTATGGAGAAGTGGTTTATATAGCAATTCTTTTGTCCTTTTCCAAAGTAACCCAAATTGTGCATCAGTAAGATTTTGAGAAGACATAATTCAAAGTCAGGGCAATGACATCTAAGTATACCAGGACCCAAGATTTGGGACACTGTCACTGAAGCTCCAGGTGCATAGGAACACATTGATGAAGGCAATCTGTTATATAAGAAGTTGGCTCTTGGCTGACCTTTTAATTAGGTGCTTTTATGAGCTGGTGATCTGAGACATTTATTTTTCACTAAGGAGACAGTTTTTAAAATGAGTTTCTCTAGTCACACAGAGGTTAGAGATGGGCCTACCAAAAGGTGCAACACTAAGATCCAACTGCTGAATACTACGCTACCATAAACAAATCATACTTAGTAAATGAAGATGTGCTGGCTTTTATTTTTTAAACAGAACTAGAATAGCATCTTCAACCATTATAGTTCTTATTCAGTTGTAACTAGGGGAGAATGTCATGAAATCAGTAAATGTTTACACCCAGTGGTTATTTGACTCAAGTTCATCTGGCACTTTTTGGTTCAATGTAGCCTTTTATTTAAAAAACCTCATATATTATGAACCCTTAACAGATTTCTACTGGTATGATGCACTGAGTTTGAGGCACACTCAGGGTTCTAGGGATTAGAGCCTGTGAAGAATTATGACATTTATGATGATGACAAAATGTAAATGTTGGAAAAGAAAAAACAAAGTCATAGAAAGTACAATGAAGGCAGAATAACAACTGAAAGGGGAGATTTTAAGTTTATGGACAGGGAAGCGGATGTGGCTCAAGTGATTGAGCTCCTGCCTACCACATGGGAGGTCCCAGGTTTGATTCCTGGTGCCTCCTGGAGAAAACGAGCAAGATAGCAAGCTGGCAGGACAGGCTGGCACTGCGAGCTGATGCAACAAGATGAGCAGCGAGATGATGCAACCAGGAGACATAAAGAGGAAAAACAATGAAAGACACAACAAAGCAGGGAGTGGAGGTGGCTCAAGTAATTGAGCACCTCTTTCCCACATGGGCATTCCCATGTTTGGTTCCTGGTGCCTCCTAAAGAGAAGACAAGAGAGCACACAGCAAATGGATATAGAGAGTAGGCAGCGAACACAAACAACAAGGGGGGAATAAATAAAATAAATCTTATTTTAAAATAAAGTTTATGGATGGAGGTGTCTTGACAAAATGAGCTTTGTTTTAACAGGGTTAGAATTCCTGTAGATGGATATTAGGATATTCTCAGCCTGAAGAGAGATCCAGAGACAGAGAAATCAGAAAAGGGTATAAAGCCAAGGCAAACTATTTCTAGAAGAGTAATCAGGCAGCTGGGCCAAACAAATAGGAGAGAAAGCTGGGAAAGATTTTGAGTGAGATAAATTAGACTGAAAGTTGCATGCTTCAGGGAGTGTGTCTGGCTCACCGATGAGTCTTCTACACATAGTAAAGCACCCAGCATGCAGTAGATGCTTAGTAAATATTTGGTGATAGATGAATGAACTCATGATTAATAAAATGAGTCAAGGGGGGGCATGTGAGAGAAGTCTTGAAGAAAGAGAAGGCTCGTGGAGAAGGAAAGACCATTTCCAGACTTAAGCCTAATTGAACAGAAGAATGTTGCTGCCATTATAAACAGCAGAGATGTCAACAGTTGAAATGGACTTTCTTAGTGAGGAGCTAAGTATTACAGTAACATGGTTTAGTAGGCACACTTTAGAGTACAATAAGATCTTGTTGATTTTTTAAATTTAGAAACATTTTCTGACTTTTCAGTATACGTCCCTGTAATTTGGTGAAAGACCAGTCTGCCAAAGCAATAACATGATTAGAAGGAAGCATACAATCCTGATTACAAACCTAGAAGGATATTTTATTTGTTGAAGTACCATAGCAAATGGGCCCAAGGGATCTTTTTGGGGTGATGAGAATGTTCTAGAACTGGATTGTGGTGATGGTTACACAACTCTGTAAATTTACTAAAAATCTTTGACATGTATATTTACAAAAGATGAATTTTATGGTATGCAAATGGTACCTCAATAAAGGCATTTAAAAAGAGAAACAGTAAGCATTGTTGATACATGAGCTTGGAGTTAGGTTTACTTGAATTTGAATCTTGGCTCTACCAAATGTTACCTGTGTGATTGTAGATCAGTACAGAAAACTAAGTTTCAATGTTTTTCTTAAATATAACCAACAATACCTACTCCTTTGGGTTTTTTAAAGGATTAATGACACAATTTGTCTTAGGTTTAATCTTGAGCATAATAAGCTCTCATGTGGTGACTTCTAAAAGTATAATTATATTAAGAAGGAGATTAGACAGTTGATTTAGAATTAAAAGCTTTATTTTATGTATAATTTGTAATATAACATGTTTATAATTTATATGCTATAGAATATAAAGTAACAGATTAAATTGGGAGAATATTTTCCTCCAAATTTAATTTAATTTAAATATTTTTGTTTCAATATACTTAATTTGGATATTCACTTTAAAGATTTATCTGGATTTTAAAAACTTGTTTTGTCTTTATAATCATTTATTTTGCAATTTACTGTGTTTTAGTATGGTAGGTCAGGTTATGATGGACATTATAAGCATTTCCAACTCAATTTCTAGTACTCTATGTTGACAGTAAAGTACCTTAACTGGAATGCTGACATAGAAAACTTTCCCCTTTATCGAAATGACTTATTAAAAATTGAATACCACATGACTGCATTTGGGACTTTAATAAAAGTTTGTACAAAAGAAGTAGTAGTGAGAAGCGGCTGTGGCTCAATCAGTAGGGCTCCCGTTTACCGTGTGGGAGGCCCCGGGTTCGGTTCCCGGGGCCTCCTGGTGAAGGCAAGCCCGCCCGCACGGCGTGGTTAGCTGACCCAGCGAGCACAAGCAGCAAGGGGGGGATAAATGAATAAATAAAATAAAATCTTTTAAAAAAATAAAAATAAAAATAAGTAGTAGTAAAGTTTAACTTAATGCCAGGCCTCATCAGTGGATGCATTGAAGCAATAATTTTAAAATAATAATAACAAGCAAGCAGCCCCCAGTATGAAGATGCATTGTATTACCAAAATTTGCCTGTAAATTGGTTCCTTGGGACTTCTATTGCATTTTGCCTAAGAAACAATGACTAAAGAGTGAATGGTTTTTATATCTTTCAACTCAGCTGTTAATGCTATTAACAGCACATTTTAAACTACCAAGTCACCCCTTATAGTGAGTGATTTTGTAAGAAAATTTATTCCAAGGGCCTACCCAAGGACAGCAGGAATTCCTAAGTGCTTCCCGTTTGCTGGGTGTAAAGCTATGTATGGTTTGGTAAAAATGGCCCCAGGACACATTTCATAAGGGAAGGGATCTCCCTAAGTTTGCTGCTTAAGCTGAGTTGTTATGAATGAAAAATTGCCTCATAGATAGAGGTGTGCTTCATAAACTCTTCCAGCGAGGCTGCTTTTGGTCTACCCTGGTCCATATCCAGGTTCCTCCCTCTGGCTGAAGGAGGATGAACGATGGTGGAAGTTAAGAGGGTGGTTTTCCCTGAAGATTGCCACCCTCGGCAGTTTCTCGTGTCACCTCAGTGACACCAGTTGGGGGAGGGCGAAGCAGAGCTTCATCTAGCACTGCCTCGTTCTACCTCCTTGCTGCCGCTGGGAATGTCTTCAGCTTCCTGCTGAGCCCCCTGACACCGCTGCTGCAAAGCCGAACACCAACTGGGCCCTGCTGACATGAGCCCTAAAAGACTGTAACTAGCTCTGCGGTGTGCCACTTCCTTTCAGCTCATTGCTGCCTGGTGGGATTGAGAGTTTGGCTACTCCAGCAGCCTCATCGACAGCACCCCAGTGGGGGAGTGGAGGGACAGCTCACCTTCTTGCCTCTGCGTGGTACCAGAAGTTGAGCTCCTGAGCAGCCTCCCTGATGCCATGGTAGGGGGAGGGGCAGTTTTTCCTTTGGTATGTGGCTGAAGGGTGGGTGTTAAAAAGGTTTTCTGTTCTGCTAGGCCACCTTTTTCCTGATCCTATGACGAGAGGGAGCAGGCTTTTTGGGGGGGATTTCCTTTCTGTGCCTCTTGGCAGTTCTAGATTGCTGGCTTCTCCAGAGAATCATCTGAGATATAGGGGAGCCAAAGAAAAACCCAGGGAATTCACCATTGTGTCATTCCTCAAACCCCGAGGTCCCCAGCCAGCCAGCTGGCTGCCTTCTTTCCATCTTTCAGAGCTTTCCTGTGTTAGTTTGTTGTGTAACGTCCAGGGTCTTCGAGTGTTAAAAGAGAGGTTCCAGGAGGGTTGGCACTGCTCCATCCTGGTCACGGCCAGGAGTCCCTCCTTCAGTTTCAAATATTTTGTAATGTCTAATGTGATTCCTCTTTAAACCATGAGTTATTCAGGAGGGCATTTTTAAATTTCCAAACTTTAACTTTTTAGTATTGACTTCCAAATTAATTGCAATATGGCCGGAGAATGGGGACTTTAGAAGATATTGTTCTTTTACATTTATTGAGGTTTCTTCTGTGCCCTTTTTGTAAATGATCAAATGAATGCCAAAGATATATCGTGGGGAATAATGTTCATATTGCATGTTTGTATGTGTTTATTCCATTTTATAAGTTCAGGTATGTGTGTATATTTTAGTATAATTTCATACACACACCTGTTTACCAAAGATTTTTTTTTTTATGAGAGAAGATGTAGGTTTACAGAAAAAATCACGCATAAAATACTGAGTTCCCATGTACTACCCTATTATTAACAGCTTGAATTAGTGTAGTACATTTTCTGCAACTGATGAAAGAACATTTTTATAGTTGTACTATTATTATGGTATGTGATTCAGCCTAGGGTTCATTGTGTTGTACAGTCCTTTGGATTTTCTTTTTCTTTTTCTTTTTAATTTTTATTCTAATAACATATATACAACCCAAAATTTCCCATTTTCAGCCATGGGTACTAATTTTATAAGTGATCTGTTCATTAGTGAATATTTTTTTTCTGCCTTATACAGCTCTGTTAATATGGTGTCTCATTAAAGGAATACTTGAATAATGAAGACCCCTTATGTGTCTTAGAAATAAAAAACCAGAATCATCATTCTATTTTTTGAAGAGTTTACATGGAGACTATCATCTGTAAAATAATTGAAAAAAAAAAATAAAAAAAACACAGACTTGGAAATCCCTAGCTTGGCTACTCACCAAATGGGTAACAAGTCATTTCACTTTTCTGACTCTCACCTTCACTTAGCTTTAAGAGGATGCAATTAGATTAGATAATTTCTAAGTTCTTCTTTCTCTAATATAACTACATATCTGAAATATTTTAGCAGCTATTATCAGTATGTGATCTCGCTGAGCATTTAAAATGTTGGTATTAAGTATTATTGCACAAAGTTACAAAAGTGAAAAGATGAGGGTAGTTTTAAGCGTCAGTCTTATCAGGGTGTTCTATGATTGTACTAAGATAGGCCAGTCAAAACCTTCAATACCAGACTCAGTGGGGGATCCAATATTTTTTTCAGAGAGAAGTTTTATCAGAGCATGTTGTTAAAAAGTAAGTACATTTCCACCTTCAAAGGCAGAGGGTAAAACAAATCTTGTTCAAACATTTTGTCTTTCTGAATCAAGCAGAAAAGGAAGGGATGCCAGTTGAGTAGGATGAAAGGGAAAAATAATGAATAGACCTTTTTTCAATTGGATGAAGGTATTAGTTTCATATATATTTTTTCTTACCAACTTTTGGGTCTTTTTGTTATCCTTTTTATATGTCTATTGCGTCACTGAGAATGAATTTTATGTTGCCAGTTTAGTTTTATTTGTCATTTATTCTGGGTTCTTGAGGAGGAGGGCAAAGGTAGTAGAGGAATAATTTCTGCCCGCCTGCCATCTGGGATTTCACTTGCAGAGTTTCTGACTCAGTAACTTTTCCCAAAGTCTGTGTACTTAAGACAAAGAGCTCCACTCTGTGTGCCTGTTCCTACTCCCCGCCTGCTGTTTACAGCATTCAAATGTAGATGTATCAGCGTGGTTTTACTTCCCAACTCCACCAGAGTGCCAAGATTGGAATGGCTCATTGTGCTACTCCCTTACAGCCCTCAGGGTGAACATCATCTCTTTTCTTGCCTCAACGTAGAACTTCTCTGAGTAGGACTAAAAGTGATGTTAAGTTGGAGAAAATACCAGCAACTTCTTAATGTATGCAAAGCCTGGAAAGCACATTTTGGGGAGTTATCTGTCAGACAATCAGATAACGTTCTATAAACAGCACGTTGACTAATAACTTAAAATTTATCTGCAGTGACAGTGACTGAAATATTATTTGGATTTAATCACTTGTGCTAGACTCTTTTTATTGTAACCAGATTGAAGAAATGCTTACAAAGCTCTTTTGTTATATGATGTTTTAGATATATTGGTTCACTTTAAAATTAATATAATTATATATATTTTCATATTAGTCATCACTTAGCAGGCTACTTTTTTTTTGGTTTATTTATTTATTTATTTATTTATTTTAAAAGATGCTTAGATTACATAAATGTTACACAAAAATTACAGGGATTCCATGTTCCCCACCTCCCACAACCCCCACAACCTCCCACATAAACATCTTTCATTAATGTGGCACATCCCCTGCAATGAATATACACATCCTGGGGCTTTGCCACTAAGCATGGACCATAGTTCACATTGTATACCACACTCTCTCCCACACAGTTCTGCATGTTATATGCTGATGCAAAATGGCCTATATCTATTGTTGTAATGTCACTCAGGATAATTCCCAAGTCCTGAAAAAGACCCTGTATTACAACTGCTTTTCCCTATCCCTGCCCTGAAAGCATCCAGTGGCCACTGGCTCCACCTCAATGTTGTAATTTCTTCCATTGCTTGAATCACAATATGTCTACAACAGAATACCAGTAAGTCCACTCTAGTCCATAGCTCTTCCCCCAATCCTGAGGAGTCTGGGATGGTGATGTCCACTCCACCTCCAAGTGAGAGGGGGCTTATATCCCATGGATAAGGTGGGTGGGATTATCCTGCCTACAGCTGCAGACTCTCTCCATTCCCTGGGATGGCCGTTGTCCATCATCATCTCCTCGCCAGGTGACTTGGGTGAGTCCGTTGAGCTGTAGAATAGAAGTTGCAGCTCCACCGAGATTCCAGGCACAGCTGGCACATGGGCAGGCCAAAGGCTCCAGTCTCTGGAAGTACACCTACAAACTCCAGCACCACATATAGGTTTGAATAGAAGGGACTGAGGGACCATGTGTAGGGAGGATTTATTTGAGTCCAACTCTGCCACTCCCAGGACCACAGATTCCAAAGTAGGGCCCACTGATAAGGCATCAATCTCTTGGAGCTATCCCCCCTTATATAGGACCTGGGTGTCTCCAGAAGCAGGCTACTTTTAATAGAAACACTGTCTGAGAAATATATTGTATATATTCATAATAAATAAGGTTAAGATATACTATAGCCTTTGCTAAGCACTACTAAATATTGTGAATGCCCAATCTATAATATGTAAGAACTCAGGAATTATAGGCATTTTTATTTGTCATTTTTTTCTATTTTAATTATCTCCAAAATAGTGGTAACTAATGTCTTCAAGGCCCTATGACTTTAAAAATATACTCCCTATTTCTCAATAGAATTAAAAAATTTGAATCAATTATGACAGGCTAAAATTATAATATTTTATCATTTTGATACATTAAAACAAAATAACAGTTTATATTCCAAATGGAAACCAACTTTGTTGTATGTTGAATAAATTCAAAATAACATATATGATTTGAAAATAACATAAAATGTCCAGTTGCTCCTGAGGTTAATGGTGACCATATTAAGTGACAGAAATTTTGGATTTTTGTTTACTGTAGTAAATGGGCCCATTGTTGCTGTGTGGATTACAAAAGAAGAAGATGAGACCAAGGAATGTATCCTATTGCTAAAATCATTGCTGTGATTTTGGTTTTCCTGCTAATTGAGGAGATCTGGATTGTGGACAGAAAGAATTGTAGCTTTGGGGATGTGGAGGTGTTAGGAGGCCCAAACCCTGGCTTCACCTGCTTAATTAGCCAGTAATCCAGAGGAAGAAACTACAGCTTTGTTTTGTGAATAGGTGACCATCTGGCTTAGATACCCCTTCAAGGTCATGACTGCTCTTAGTATACATTTGAAACTCAGCAGAGTTTCCAAGGCTCTGTATATGGTAAGCGGCTGTGGCTCAATTGGTTGGGCTCCCATTTACCACATGGGAGGCCCTGTGTTCGATTCCCGGGGCCTCCTGATGAAGGCAAGGCCCCGTGCGGTGCGGTGAGCTGGTGCAGCAAGATGACCCAACAAAGGGAGACAAGCAGACACAGAAAAACGCACAGCAAATGGACACAGCAGGCACAAGCAGCAAGCGGGGGATAAATAAATAAATAAAAATAAATCTTTAAAATAAAAAAAAAATGTTCTGCATAATTGGCTCTTCCTCTCCTGTCTGTCTCTGACCTCTACGTGCCCTTATTCTGTCCTCCAATATGCTCTATACTTCCTTGGCCCTCTTCCAGCTATTGCCTCAGGGGCCTCCTCATGCTCTTCCCTTTACCTGTAATACTCTGCCTCCCTGCCTCCCGTGATTCTTTAGTCCATTGTCCCTTAATCTTTCAGATCCTAGTTTTGTTGTCACTTGTTCTTAGGATCCTTCTTGATGGCCTCAAGGCTGAATGTGGGGTGCCTGCTTCTCACCCTCTTAATTTCTTGTCTTTGCCCTTACACCATTCTTGTCCAAGCCATGTGGTTTTGCATGTGTGAGTACTGAGACTTGTTCCCTATTGTGTGGCCATCTACTCACACAGTGCCCTACTTCATAAGCATTGAATGAATGCTGAATGAATGAAGACCAGGGACAAATCCAAAGAATGGAACTGGGAATAGTGGCCTCTAAGAACATGAAATAGCATTTGGGTTAGAGGAATTAGTACTGAATGCTTTTAAGGCTACTATGTTCCATTCTTTAAATAGTAGCTATCCTAATGGGTATGAGCTGGTGTCTCACTGTGATATTGTTTTTCATTTCCCTAATGGCTAATGCGGTGGAGCATCTTTTCATGTACATATAAGCCATTTGTATATCTTCTTTGGACAAATGTCTATTCAAGGTTTTTGCCTATTTTTTAATTGGTCTGTTTGTCCTTTTGTTGCATTATAAGAATTCTTTGTATATTCTAGATATTAAACCCATATCAGATATATAGTTTACAAATGTTTTCTCTCATTCTGTTGGTTGTCTTTTCACTTTCTTAATAATGTCCTTTGATGCTCAGAAGTTTTTAATTTTGAGGAAGTCCCATTTATCAATTTTTTCCTTTGTTATTTGTGCTTTCAATGTAAAGTCTAAGACTCTCTTGCCTAATACAAGGTCTTGAAGATAATTCCCTATGTTTTCATTGAAGAGTTGTATAGTTTTAGTTCTTATATTTAGGTTGTTGATCTATTTTGAGTTAATTTTTATGTATGATGTGAGGTAGAGATCTACTTCATTTTTTTGCATATGGATATCTGGTTTTCCCATTTGTTCAAAAGACTATTCTTTCCCCATTGAGTGGACTTGCAACCCTTGTCAAAAATCAGTTGGCCATAATATTGTGTGTTTTTTCCCCCCTGAACTCTCAGTTCTATTCCATTGGTCTATATGTCTGTCCCTGAGCCAGAATCATTGTTTTGATTACTGTAGCTTTGTAATCAGTTTTTAAATTGAGTTAAATGAGTCCTCTAACTTTGTTCTTTTTCAGGATGGTTTGGCTATCAGGGCTCCTTGCCCTTCCATGTAAATTTGATGGTTAGCATTTCCATTTCTGCAAAGAAGACTGTTGGAATTTTGATTGGGATTGTGTTGCATCTGTAAACCGCTTTGGGTATTATTGCCACTTTAATGATATTAAGTCTTCCAATTCATGGACATGGGGTATCTTTCTACTTGTTTAAGTCTTCTTTAATTTCTTTTGCAATGATTTATAGTTTTCCATGTACAAGTCTTTTTCATCCTTGGCTAAATTTATTCCTAGATACTTTATTCTCTTAGTTGCTATTGCAAATGGAATTGTTTTCTTGGTTTCCTTTTTTGCATTGTTAATTTCTGGCATGTAGAAACATTACTGATCTTTGTGTACTGATTTTGAACACTGCCACTTTGCTGAATTTACTTATTAGCTAGAGTAACTTTGTTGTAGATTCTTCCGGATTTTTTATATATAAGATCATGTCATCTGTAAGTAACGATAGTCTTAAAACTTGGTTTTAAAAAAGACTAATTTGACTTCTAGAAATTCAATGGGTAAATTATGGGACATATTAGAGACAAGTGAGAAGACAATTGGCGAACTTAGAGAAAATTCACAAGAAATTACCCAGCATGTGGCACAGAGACAAAGAGAAGGAAAACATAAAAGAGAATATAAGCTCTGTCAATAGCTAATCAGAGTTCCATATGGGGATAACTGAATGGGGAGAGAGAATGTTTAGAAAGATAAGATTAAGAACTTCACAAAATATTTGAAAGATAGGAATACTCAAATACAATGTAGGATTGGTGAAAATCATTCACACCTAGAAGAATTGTAGTGAAACTGCAGAATATTAAAGACAAAAAGATCTAAAAAGCATTAGAGAGAAAACACAGATGGAATGACAGTTAGAATGCCAGCTGACTTTTCAGCTGCATCAAAAGAAGCTGGGGAGGCGGATATGGCTCGGGCGGTTGGGCTCCCGAGTATCCTATGGTGGGTCCCAGGTTTGGTTCCCAAGGCCTCCTGGTGAACGTGAGCTGGCCCGCATGGTGAGCTGTCCACACAGAGAGCTGACGCAACAAAAAAGAGACACAGAGGAGAAACGGTGAGAGACATAACAAACCAGGGATCTAGGGTGGCTCAGGCAATTGAGTGCCTCTCTCCCATGTCAGGAGGTCCCAGGATCAGTTTCTGGCGCCTCCTAAAGAGAAGATGAGAAGAGAAGATAAGCAGACACAGAAGAATGCACAGCAAATGGACACACAGAGCAGACAGAGAGCACAGGCACGGTGGGGAGGGTAATAAATAAAGTAAATCCTTAAAAAAAAAAAAAAAAGAAGCCATAAGAATGAGAATAATATCTTCAAAAATGCTGTGAGAAAATTAGTCAAGCTAAAATTGTAAACTCAGTGAACCTGTCTTTCAAGAAAGAGGCTATTCCATTGAGAGGATCAACAAAGTCAAAAGTTGATTCTTTGAAAAGAATGTCAAAACTGACAAACTTCTAGTTAAAAAAAAAAAGAGCAAAAATAGTATTACCAATGGGAAAAAATAAAAGACCCATAGTTATAGGTGGTACAGAGGGAAAAAAAACCAAAAAAGCAGATAATAAGCATTTTTGAACAATTATAAAACTATCAAAGGAAACTAAAGGTGGTCTATGTAAGTGGAAGATATAGTCCTGAACTTGACAACTTATTCTCAAGTTTATTTGAGAGAGTATTATTTGGTCAAACGTAGCAAACTAGTCCTAAAATTTATGTGGAAGAGTAAAAAACCATAGAAAGACAAAACAGGGGAAGCTGCCCAACCAGATGTTAATTTTTTTGTAAAGCTGTATATAATGTAGTATTGTGTAGCAATTGATAAATTATTAATGTCCCAAGTAATAGAGATCAGAGAGGAAAGAGCAAGTTCACAAATGATGTTGGAACAGTTGAATAGAAAAACAGAACTTGAAAAATTGTTCCCTATTTCAAACCAAACCCCAAAATGGAAAAAAAATGTACTAAAGATTTAAAGTTAAGCAAAACTTTAAATTTTAGCAAAAATATAGTATACATGTTTACTTCCTCTCAATAGAGTACCTCTTCTTCCTTTTCAAAGAGAACATGAAATGTATACCTTTTAAATAAATATTTCCTAAATTTGACAAAATTAAAATAGGAACTTAATATTCATCAGAGAACACTATTAAAAATAGTGAAAGGACAAGTCACAAACAGGGAAAGGCTTTTGGAACACATAGCCAAAAAAATTATTTCTCAAATATAACTTCTCAAATATAACTCCTAAAAATCAATAAGAGAAAGACAATCAAGTAGAAAGTTTATGAAATATCATAAAGAGGCTTTTTTTTTGGAATAAACATGAAAGTTTAATGATATATTGCAGTGATATTCAATCTTTTTAATAATTAAGGAAAGGAAAATTAAAACTATATAAGGAATACCAATTTATATCTCCCAAATTGACAAAAATGAGAATGCCAGTATTAATGAGAATGTGGAGCAATGGAAACTTTATACAATGTTAGTGGGATTACAAATTAGTACAACTATTTGGGAAAACAATTTGAGATTTTCTATTAGAGTTGAAGATATGCATATCTTATGAATTATCAATTTCACTCTAGAAAGTCTTGCAAATGTGCACCAGAGGTCTTTACAAGAATGTTTCCTGTAGCTTTAAAAAAAAAAATTGTTAAAGTAAATCCTGAAAATAATTTCAGTCTCCATTTAAAAGCAGTGGATAAATAAACTATATTTTTCATATAGTGTAATACTTTACAAACAGTGAACATGAAAGAATACAGCTATAAGCGTTAACAAATATTATAAACAGTTTAATAACATTCATATCAAAATCTCCATCAACTGATGAATGGATAAACAAAATGTGGTATATACACACAATTCCGCTATAACAAGAAATGAAATCAGCATATGACAACATGCAGAAACCCAGAGAATATTGAGTGAAATAAGCCGGACACAAAAGGACAAATATTGTATGGTCTCAGTAATATGAGCTAAATAAAATGACTAAATAAACTCACTGAGGTAAACTCTATAGAGAGTACAGGTTACTAGGAAATAGAAGGTGGGTTGAGAATGGGAGGTGATGCTTAATGTATGTAGCATTATTAATAAGGTTAATTGTAAAAGTGTGGAAATTGAATAGAGTTGAGAGTAACACATTATAAGGAGTATAACTAACACTGCTGATTTGTAAATGTGATTGTGGCTGAAAGGGGTAGTCTGTGGATATAAATGTCAACTGAAAAGAAACTAGAGAATAATCTAGGATATGTATAATAGTGATTTCGGTGGTGGATGAAGATTGTTAATAGTATAAATATAACAATGCTTTTCTTTTGCAAAGTGCTAAGAATATGGTGATGCACATGAAAATTACTAATGTAATTTATGGACAACAGTTAATTGTAATATTGTAATATTTTACAGTAATAGCAAAAGGATAATTTTTCAATCCTAAAGGACAACAATAGGGGGATATAAAAGGGTGTGGTATTTTTCCTTTTGGAGTAATGAAAAATTCTAAAATTGACTGAGGTGATGACAGTACAACTCTGTGATGAAATTGAGGGCCACTGAATATACACTTTGAATGAATTGTACAATGCATGGGGCTCTATAACAGGGAATCCCAGTGGTGGATGATAGACTGTGGTTAACAGGACAAATATGGGAACGTTTTCTCCTCAATGATAACAAACATATAATACTAATATAGGGTATAAATAATTGGGTGGTTTGGGGGAAAAATACACCAAATGTAAGACATGGCCTATAGTTAGTAGTTATATTTTGATGATGCTCTTTCATAGTTTGTAACAAATGTTTCACAACAATGCAAGGTGTTGGTGGTGCAGAGATGTATGGCAACCTTGTATGATGATATTCATATTTGTTTTGTAAATTCACAAATTTTACTATACATTTATTGTTTATGTATGTTCATGTATGAATGATATACTTCAATAAAATTTTATTCAAAAAAATCAAAATCATGCAAGATTAAATGGGTAATTAGGAATACATCTGTAAGGTTAAACATTAAATGCAAACAAAGAAATCATAAACATGAAATTCAGACTGTTGGCTACCTCTGCCAATAGATAGGAGCATAGAAATGGGGCAGTTTCTACTTTTTAACCCAGGTGGGGACACTGTGCTAATATTCCTTATACGTTTCCTTTATATTATTCATTTACCATGAAATGTATAACTCATAGAGGAAAAAGTATACAGACACAAAATCTTTGTCCATTCTACTGTTGATGGATATTTTGGCTGTTTCAAATGTGGGGCAATTATGAATAATGTTTCCATACAGTTTTATTTGTTTTTTGGTACATATGTATACATATTTCTGGTTTATGCATGGATAATCCTGAAGAGACCTAGTATATGGTTTATATATTATTTGTATGCATTAAACATTGTATAATAAAATAATGTAAAAAATCCTCTTTGCTAAATTAAATTAATAGGCAATAAAATGGAATTACCTTAATTTCACTTCTTGGATTACTATTGGTGGTGAACATGTTTTCATATTTACTTTTTTTAACTAAAGAAGTTATAGATTGACAGAACAATCACGTATAACACATAAGATTTCCATATACCACCCCATTATTAACACCTTGCACTGGTGTGATACATTTGTTACAATTGATGATAGCACATTTTTATAATTGAACTATTAACTATAGTCTGTGATTTAACTTATGGTTCTCTGTTTGTGTTGTACAGTTCCATGAATTTTTAAATTTTTCTTCTCGTGTTATTTTAAACGCATTCAAATATATAATTAAGTGCTCTTATGCTCACAGTGATGTGCTATCATCATCACCATTCATTATCAAAATTTGCCCGTTGTCCTAATTAGAAACTCTGTACATTTTAAGCCTGTATATTTATTTAGGGAATAAGGACTTAAAGCTCATAATTTAATTTGAATATTATTAGCTTTTAAATGCTCTTGATGTTCTTTTATCGACTTGCAGAAAATTATTTATTTATTAAATTTACTAACCCAAGTACTTTCTTATTGGTGAAAAACATGTGTTTTTGCTTATTTTATTCTCTTTTTTGTTGTTTACTTTTTACAATTTTTAATGGTTTGTTTTTTAAATTTTCTTTTTTTTAGGGTCGTAAAATAAAATGTATCATCACAGCAAAAAATTCAAAAATTAAAAAAACTCATGCAGTATAAATAAAGATCATTTTAATCCCCTCTTTCAAATTACTAGGATCATTTTGGAACATGTCCTTTATGAGCTTTTGCATATATAAATGTATTTTGTATTTGTGTGTATATATATATGTTTATATCAATATATACTTTTGTGTACACCCATAGTTTTACAAAAAAGTGATTAATTCTCTCTTGTAATAAATACAGTTCTACACCACCATGTAAAATATTTGAATGGTATTTTTTATATAAATATACTAATCATTGATTTTGAAAATATTTATTGAGCACCTAATAGTGCTGTAGAGTGGCATCATTTTGTAGGTATTGGCAACAGAACAATGTCCAAATATCCAAAGCCCTGCCAAAGTGATACTTGATTCTAGTGCAGAAAACATCCATTAATCAAATAAATAATCACAAATTATTAACAGTAATAATAATAATAATAATAATTTACATTAATCACAAATTCTAAGAAATGAAAAGAAAAAAAAGAGAATACTGAGTGATAGGTTGGAGTAAGGGGTTAGGGTACCCTAAGAAGGCCTCATCAATAATCAGGAACATAACTGATGTATGGGAACCGGCTGTGTCCATATTTAGGGCAAAATCATTTTAGGCAGAGAAAGGACAAATGCAGAGTCCGCAAGGTGAGGCTTTTTTCAAGAAAGCAATGTGATATTAATTAACATTTAGGTTACTTCCAATTATTTAAAATATTTAAAAAATTTAGAGAGATCATACCTGTTAAAATATTTCTTAATTCTTCCAAGGGTTCTAACCAGTGATATCCTTAATTATCCAATCTACCTTTTCCTTGTTGCATGTCTTCATGGCTATCGTAAGAGGAAGATATGAGAATTTTTATCAAAGGATGCTAAGTTGATACCATCTTACTTTATGTCACTTTAATGCCATGGAGCCTCTAAGAAAATAACTTAAAAAACAAAACAAGAACTTTCCAAACAAAACCAAGAACTTTGACATATAATTTTTTTTTTTTTATTCCCCTTAGGCTGTTGATGCAAAGTCTTTCTCAGGGCCTTTTAATGTCCTACCTGTAAAGACAAAATGGAGTAACATTGGCTTTCACATTCTTCTATTTGATCTGGAAAACCTTGTTGAACTTTTGCTGCCGACTCCACTCAGTGATGTTGACCCTTCCAATTCATTCTACGGAAGTGAAATTCTAAGAAGAGCCAGAAGCACAGTAGAGAAGAAGAAACTGACGCTGAAAAGAAATAAAACTGCTTGTGATCCTCTCACAGCAGAGGCACAAGCCATGTCTGTTAGTGAAAGTCTGGTCCAAGGAGATAACACCATCAAATCCTTAGAAGAAAATGATGGCATTAAAAGGCAGAAGAAGATGAAGAGCTCCAAAAAGACACATCCTAAGACATCAAAGAAAGTTGATGCCAGCCTTACAATAGATGCAGCTAAATTGCTCCTGTCTTGTCTTTTGCCATGGGGAGTGGATAAAGAATTAGATAATCTCTGCATTAAACATCTCAATATTTTAAAGCTTCAGGGTCCTGTTTCTTTAGGACTTGCTTCAAATGAAGACCACTTCTCACTGATGCTTCCAGGTTGGGATTTATGCAATGTTGACATGAAGAAAGACTATTCAGCAGTGAATTTATTTTCCAGGAAGGTTTTGGACTTGTCAAATAAATACACAGCCACTCTTCCAGGTCAGGCTGGGATGCCAGGAGGACTTGAAAATAATTGTGGTTCTCCGCAAGAGTCAAGCACTATAATTTATTTATTGAGCAGACTATTTTTAGTTAATAAGTTAGTTAACATGCCTTTAGAATTGGCCTGTGAAATTGACAGGTAAGACATGCCTAGAGAATTTGATTAAACTTATTTAGGACATTTAAAAATTACCATTATATGCTATATTTAGTTCTTTGGTCTGCCTCCCTTCTTCCCTTTTCTCCTCCTTCCCTTCCTCCCTCCTGCCCTCCTTCCCCTCTTCTTCCCTTATGATGAGCGCTATATATGCAACTGCTCCTTTAGTTAAAAAAAAAAAAAAAAAAGTCTTCCTTTTAATTATTTGGGACTGGAAGATAGTTTGGGCAATAAATCTGTATGTTTTAAAATTCATTCATTCAACAGATATCCATTGCTTTCATAAAATGTGTCAGGAAAGTTATTGTTCTATATGCCAAATGATTCTCTTTCTCCTTGAAATCATACCATTTAGTTTAAACTTTGTCGTATTAAAATAGAAAAGGGTTTCCAGTAATTCATTTATAGAAAGCACAGTTTAATACTACTAATAACAATTCTTTGAGTGTTTAATATCTGTTTGTCACTGTGCAAGCCCTTCACATATGTAATATATGTGTTGTACATATTCGGCACAACAAAGCTGGGATATAGGTACTATTTTTTTGCTTATTGTATGGAAGAGGATATTGAAGCTTATGGAGAAAATGTATCAAACCTAAGCTTATTTAGCTCATTAGATGCTGATCCAGAACTGATCCAGAGCTGTCTAATTCCAGAGAATTGTGTGTGTGCTTTTCTTCTCCACTGCTGAAATTCATTACAGTTTTTCATAGTCTGATGTTATAGGATTGAATTCAACTCACCAAGTACTTACTGAACTTCTCCTGTGTCCTTAGCACTGACCTAAAGAGAAAATATAAAATAACTTTATGGTTCATGGGATAAGGATTATATATATGAAATCAGTAGAAAACATTGAAATAAAGTAAAAGAAGAAGAAAAAGCATTTGTAGAATAGATAATATAGATAGTCAGAGTAAGGAAAATAATCAGTGAGAGATGAAACCATCAAAAGCCTTTATAGAAGAGGAACTGTGGTCAAATGGTCCTTGGACTTTTCTGTTGTTTGGTAAGAGCTCAGTTCAATAAATATCTGAGCCAAGCAGTATATAAATGTTAGAGTTCCTGCCCTCAGCAAACTGTTGGTCTGGTGGGAAGTCTAAATGGATCCTACAAGATTTAGGTTCATCATTCTTTCCATCATAATGCTTCTGTGTTATGGGGTTTTCCATTTCCAGTTCAGTGACCCTTATAATGAGATAACAGAGACTTGAAAATTCCTTGATTCATATCCTTAATTTCCTTTTATTTTCCATTCTCTTGTTCATTTTAATTGCCTGGATCTCTTTTCAATTTTGGAACTTCTTTTACTTGTTTCTTCCTTTTGATTATTACTAAATTACAAAGCATCCAAAGTACACACACACACACACACACTCAGCCTGGTGTCTGAAGACCTGATATTGCATCCTGGTTTTGTTTAACTAGACATATGACTTTGAGCTGGTTATTCAGCCCCTCTGGGCCTTACTTTCCTCATTTACAAAATGAGATGACTGTGTAGGTGATGGTTAAGATTTCTTCAAATTCCTAAAGACTTGGGGTGCTAAGTTTTAAAAAACTTGTTCCCCTAATCGTGATGCCACAGAGCAGATGAGGAACTTGGCTATCAATTGCTGTTGTTCCTGATACAGAGGAAGAAGAGGATGTGCCTGGTCCCCTCCAGAGGGGCTTACAGGCTTTCAGCAAGACCTTCTGTTGTTGCCACACATTCATTAATTGTTAAAAAAAAATTCTTCATTGAAACAAACCATAGGGTGGAGTTGTCAGGATTAGAGATTGCTTCCTTAAATAAGTCAGCCCCCATTTGATCTGCTGTCAGAGCCTGCTTATCACTTTTCAGGAGATCAAAATAAAGTGTCCTGGCTTTGGCATGCCAAATCCTTCCACCATATTAGGACATTTGTCTAATATTCCACAGTGGTTGTGAAAGTTGAGGAATTTGTGTGTGCTAACAACTGGGTGCACAACATAATTGAATTTTAAGGAAAGAACTATCTGCCTATGAGAACGTCACTGCTAGTACCTGAAAGTTCCTATGACTGAATCACTGTATTAGGGTAAAGCCTGCCTTCATCAGTCTTGATGGCATATACCTGGGGAGAATTCATTAGCAAATGTCATCATATTA
Source organism: Tolypeutes matacus (assembly GCA_026826555.1). Classification (NCBI taxonomy): domain Eukaryota; kingdom Metazoa; phylum Chordata; class Mammalia; order Cingulata; family Chlamyphoridae; genus Tolypeutes; species Tolypeutes matacus. The sequence goes on from JAKSZT010054395.1 coordinate 4,823,818, forward strand.
GGATTCATAAATTTATTGCAGTGTGCAAGAGTTACCTAAAGTCACAAGACCTGTCCTATAAAAATATGTCAGAAGACAATTCTGCTAAACTATGATTCCCAATACAATTGGGACTGAGGTTTTAGGTCGGAGCAAAGTAGAAAAACAAAATTGAAAAAGGAGATTAATGTGAAAGACGTTGCTAAAAATAATGTGTTCATTTCACAAATTTGCTGTGATGGGCATGTGCCCAATCTTCAGTTTATTTCCTCAAAGTATTTGTCATACTTCTTTAATAATATCTTTCACATCTTTTTTTTCAACAGGACCTTCAAAATGGACTCTGTACATAATAAGGCAAAAAGTCCTGGGAATAATATTTTGAATATTTCAAACTTCCATGGTTACTTAAGAAATGGTAAGGAAGAGAGTTTTAGATTCAGATGTTGTTTTAGTTTCCCAGCTGCTAAAAAAAATACCATACAATGGATTGGCTTAACAAAGGAGTTTATTGGCTCACAGTTTCAGAGGCTGGAATGCTTGTGTGCTCCCGGGTCAGTATCTTCGGGCTGGCTGTCAATCTTGGGGTTCTTTGGCTTTTCTGGTCACATGGCAGTGCCCATGGTGGCACTTCCTCCTTTTTCTTCTGTGTTCTGTTGACTTCCAGCTTCTGGCTGTTCTCTGTGGCTTCTTTCCATGTCCAATTTCCTTTGCTTACAAGGACTTCACCTATGTAGGATTTAGGCCCACCTCATTGAGTTTGGACCCACCTTAACTAATAACATCTTCAAAGAACCTATTACATGTAGTGAGCCTGAGCATGCCTTTTGTGGGGGACAAGATTCAATCTCTAGCAAATATGATCTGATTTTTCTTCCCTATGAAATAGTCTTTCTGTACCTGGATAGCACTTTACAGTTTAGAAAGAAGAATGTATATATTTATAGTTTAGTCTACATTTCACATACTTATGGTTTGTAGTCTGCCTATATTTGAAATAGCTCTGAACATTTTTATTAAAATAAGTAACATCATATAAGAGATATAATGGGATAGAGTTCATCAAATGAAGTTTGAAATGCCTGAAAGTCTGAAAATGTTCAGCAAAGGAAATATTTGGATATTAAATGAGGTTATATGTAATTCATTCGGAAGTTTATAACATCAATGCCTTTATTACCAAATAAATGATCATTTTATTAGAGAATTTTAGAGCTACTTCAGAAGGTTATATAATGGTCCTTAGGTTTTACTGAGTAAAAATCTTGGTGTTTAGATTTTCTTTTGATGCCAAAAAGCTAATTCATCTTCAAACCTGCTTCTTCTCTCCCATATCAGTTAAGAGAAATTTTATCCTTCCAGTTGCTCAGGCGAAGAACTTTGGTGATATTTTTACGTTACCCTTTCTCTCACATGCCACATCCTGACTTTCAGTAATCATAGTTAGTCTACCATCAGAATATATCCCTTAGTCCAATTGCTTTCTCACCACTTGCACAAACCCACTGGTGTGAGCCACCATCTCTTGCCCAGATGACCACAATATCCTCCTACCTCCCTCTCTGCTCTCGTTCTTCGTTCCTACACTCTATTTCCAACCAGGCAGCCAGAGTGATATGAAACTAAATCAGAGCCCACCCTTCTGCTTAAAACCTTCCAGTGGCTTCTTTTTCACTCAGTATGAAAACCACAGTCCTTAGAGTAGCTCACTGGGCCCTACATCATCCTCTTAGACCTTTATGTTCACCTCCACCTGACATTATCTCTTTCTACTCACCCTCTGCTTCACTCCTTCCAGCTCGGGTGGCCTATTTACTCCTACTCCAAAATGGCTGGCAGGTCTTAGCACTGGCAGTTCCCTCTGCTGGAAATGCTCATTCCCTAGATACCCCTATAGCTCAAACTGTCCGCCTGCTCTCACCCCCTCATCCTTTAAGTCCTGCTCAAATGTCACTTTTTCAATGAAAATATCCCTCCTCCCTAGCATTCCCTACCCCCTTCTAGCTTTATCATTCCTCATAAACTGTATCATTATCTGGCATAATATATATATATATTTTTTTTTTTTTCATTTGTCATCTGACTCTACCTATTAAAATATAAGTTCCCCCAAGGTTATGTTTTTTTGACAGTTTTGTGCACTACTGTGTCCCCCATTTCTAGAATAATGCCTGGGAGGATTTAAATAAATATTTTTTGAATTAATGAAAACATGAATGAATTAGATCAAAAAGTGATTCCTCCCATTCTATCTACATATCCAAGGGGGTTCCTAAATGGTATGTGTCAATATGTAGTAGTATCTGCATGCAATTGTAGGGCCCCAATAAATACAAAATAAGTAATGCATCGGATTTTGTTGCGTCTCCTTATATATGTGAATGGAACAATGGTTTTGGAGATAGATGAAATAGAAGGCTGAGATGCAAGATCCAGCTTTGCCACTACTTACATTGCCTTGGGCAAGTCATTTACTCTTTTAAAAGCCCCAATGACTACATTTGTAAAATGGGAATAAAATGCCAGAATTGATATGGATGTTTCTCCCAGAGTTGTAATGTATATGATCTATACAATGGATAACCTGAACAATGATGCAGCCTTCACAGGGCTATTGAAAACAGTTTAAAGTGAGTTTATTAATAGATTCCAATTACTGAGTACATACTATATATCAAGAATTTTACTAATGGCTTTATATACATTATCTCAATTAATATATAAACAACCCTGTATAGTAGCAGGCAGTATCTGTTTTACCCTTAGAAAAATTGGAGTCAACAAAGTTAGATCACTCACAGTCATGTAGCTTTAAAGTAGAAGAGCCAGGATTCCAATCCAAATCTGATTTCAAACCCCTTGTATTTCTACTCTATCAGGCCACTTGTATAATTTCAGATTACATGTAGTGTTCCCTCTATTTGGCCCCCATCTGGGTTGCCTGCCTTCTCTTTAGGTGGTAGCCCTTATTAGGGTTATTTATCCCAGCTTTCACTTTTTATAACACTCATGAAACTCCCCAAACTTACCGTTTATTGTCAGAGCTGGGAAAGGAATTGACGTTCAAAGCTTAACATAAGTATTTCTGCCAAGATTTAGGGAATTGCCGGCCAGATCCAAGGAGTCCCCTGGTTTTTCCCATGACTGCCCTAACTAAAGAAACTGTGAGCAAATACAGTTTTTAATGGAATAATCTCCAGGTGTTTAGGGGTGACATTTATAGCATTTAAAATTCAGTTAGGCAGTGAGGAAACATGCTCTTTTTTTCTTTTTTTTTTAATAATAGGAAGATGGGGTATTGGAGGGAAAGAAGGGATTCAAAATCTGAAGAATAAAATAATACTCTAAGTTGCTCATTCTAAAGGGTTGACAGGAACCTATACTCACAGTCAACAGTGACTGTGTAATATTGGTCAGCATATTGTTAATATATTTTATTTTTATCTTCTCTCCTGAAGTTGCAATTAATTCTTTAACTCACTGACATTGCCAAGAAAAGTTGGCTCTTATTTCTATCCCATATTAAAACTTAAACATAACGTTAAAGTGTACTGTGAAGTACCACGTGATGCCAGCAAATAGTTGCAGTTGAGACCAGTACTTAGCTTTGTTGTTTGAATCACAAGGCCCACAAAATGAGGAAAAGGAAAGAGATCAAAAGAAAATTTTCTCATACTTGTTGCACTCATGAAGAAATGGAAAATATGACTTAAAATCATAGTGCCCCATCATACTTACATGTTTTATGCGTTGTTCTTGGTTATTTCAAATTTACATTATGTGTTCCATAAGGAAAAAAAAAAGATATTAAAAATGGATCAGAAGTTTCTTATATATTTTTACCATGTTCTCAATTTGCATTCTATCCTATAGCTTCTATTACCTTTCCCTTGACTGTTGTGATAGGTATAAATTAGTGATTCAGTGAAAAACATATTGGACTAATACTCATTTAAATAATGAACAGGACTTCAAACTTAAATTAATACACTAATTTAAATAAGCAATCATTGACCCACTTTTCCAACTAGGGTAAGCTCTCACTATCCTTCCCTATCTCACCCTGGCACCTAGATAATATATTTAAGCCATCAGAAAGCTTTAACTCATTGATTTCATTTGGATGGTGATATGTACATTTTCAATTGATGAAAAGGCATTTATTAAGTGCTTTTTTGTGCAGGAGACTTCTGGACACTGGATCAATTTAAATAGATCAAGTCCTAGCTTACTCTTAAATTTCACACTGAATATTAAGGCAAATAGATAGAAAGGATATTCAAAAGTGCAAACTTAAAAGAAACAATACATAACAAAATGACTCAAATGACAACATTAGCGTTATACTTATTGATCAGAGGGCTATAGCTGGGTAAAGACAAATCAAGGGAAGTCTGATTTTCTATGTGAAATATACTAATTCATGGAATATAGAATTTCAGGATAAAGGAATTGTAAAATTTGGTGATCTAAGTTGGGTAGAGAATATTAGCCATAGCATTCAGTTAACAAAAAGATACAAAGAGATTTTCAAGATGTAAAGATGACTTTGATTTGATATGAATATGAGTTAGTATAATTGTTAGAAATAGATATATGTACATTAACGGTTCTCAACTCTGACTACATGTGGAAATCACCTGAAGAGCTTTTACAAAGTAGGAAGTGCTTGCCCATCCCCACCCTAGACCTATTAGATCAGAATCTCCTGAGGAATGAACCTATTCATTGGTGTTTGCTAAAGAATGCTCTCCAGATGATTCTAACGTGCAGCCAAGGTTAAGAAGCCAAGGTTGGGTTACATCCACTCTTTTAATCCTCTTAAGATATAACCCTGTCCTGTATATTTCTAGGTAGGAATGAATTCCATATACCTGAGGCTGACCTTCCCCTTGTGAAGCTAATTTCCTGTTGGAGAGACCAGTCCGTGCAGGTATACTACATTTCAAGTTCTTGAAGTTGCTGCTGTGGTTCATTCATACACCCCTTTATCTAAGAATACAGGTATCTACTCTTGTCCTCGTATAGTGTCTTCCCAAGGCATTTCATTTATCAGCCTACATACAGAGATGAGGGAATGATGGACAATACCCTAGGCAAGGGTGCTCCAAGGGGGTGTATAACTGGAGTGGTCAGGGAAGACTTCTCAGAAGAGGTGGAATTTGAGCAGAGACCTGAATGATGAATGAAGAGATGAGAATTACAGGTAGAAGGAATAGGACCCTTTGGAGGTAGAAATGAGTTTTGTGTGTTGTGGAAAGAAAAAGATCACTGTGGCTACATCAGGATGAGAAGGGGGAAAAGATGAGAGATGAGGTCTGGCTGGGGTCAAATCATGTAGGAACGTGCAGGCCATGGTATCTAGTTTCCATAGCCATTGCAGTGGTGCACTCCAGTTAATATTGCCACTGCACTGTCCCCCACACCAGGCCTCCAGTCACCATCATAGTATCCAGTTTTATTTTCTTTGTTGCACTTTGTTTTAATGGACATTATTTCATTTGCTGTTTGGCTTACGTATTTTCTGTCTTTCTATTATATTAGCTTGCCAAGAATAGGAATCTTGTTTGTCTCACTCATTCCTCTTTCACCAATGCTCAGAGAAGCATAGTGACTGTAGCCAATCCATAAATATTTAAGGAATGAAAGAATAGCTATGCCATAAATGCTAGTACATGTTGACTTTACCATCATATTAACAGTCACTCTAAAGAGTCTGGCTATTAAAGGTGAGGGATTTTTGTTTTGTTTTTTTCAGTAGCCAAAGAAATTCTCAAAATGGGAAAAATCCTTAGGGAAAAGCAACATAATATTTATGCTGAGTTGAGCTAATCTAAAGCTCTTTTGTAGTTATTTGTTTGGTCTTCATATAAATTTTAAAGTGTTTTGCACATGTTTGAACTAATGAATCTTTAAGGTTCTAAGTTTCTATGAATTTGTGTAAAATGCTGATAACAGAGCAAAATAATATTACCAGAGCATTTACTACTCACTCTGCAGGAAGCCCAAGCTTCAAAGTTCTCCTCTCATCTTTGCCACTAGCTTGATGGATGACTCTGGAAGACAGGTTTCACTTGTTGATTATTCTCTTCATATGTAAAATGAGAGTTCCTGGGCACTCTGGAACAACAGAAATTCTTCCAAGTATCCATTTGATGCTTCATTAACAAATCCTCAAATTCTGTATAAATCTGTTTATTTAAGAAATTAGTAGGAAGATGCTAACTTTAACTTTGTATTGTATGAGCACCTGGTAGTCATGGAATGGTTTTGTAAAACAGCAAAATCCATTTTCAGGAATTCAGCAATTACTTTTTAGGAAAGAGGTGAGAATGAGTTTTTTGTTTTTTTTTTTTTTGGCAGGTGAATAAGTTTTTGCTGAGTTTGTCCCTTTTCCTTTCCATACATAGAGATAAATGCTGGAAAAAATATAGGAAGGTTTTAGGGTTGCTAATTTGCATGTTAGTGACACTTCCTAAATTCCTTTGGATTTAATACTCTAATACCAGTGGGGGCAAATTATGACACCCAGGTATCCAGGGAGAAGTGTTGCTTTTCCAGGAGACACTGCAAAAATCTGAAGGCCAGTGTGAGCCTGAGTGTTGGTGAAATGCTTTTATACCAGAAAATATGGACGTTGGAACAACAAGCAGGACATGGGAGTTTCTATGAGTCTTCATGATGCACTGTGCTACTTTATGGTACTTTGCTGTTCCAAGATGTTAGTGGAAAACTATTAAATATTTTAATTTGCCCAAAGCATAGTAATATATCTATTAATAAGGATATGACCCAAATTTGTGGCTGACTCTTTCCAGCCAATGGATTTGTAAATATTATTTTGAATCTCTTCAGATTCCCTCATAAAAGACTACATTACTTTGCATATCATTTTTTTTTAGAGAAATTTGTTTATATGCATGTGGAATGCAGTTTTATTGCCATAGGTCTTTTGATCCTATCTCATTATTAAACTCACAGTTATATAAAATAATAAAACCTTTTTTTACTGGAGAAAAGTCTTTATTGACCATCTATGAAATTAGGTCCTATACTTATGTACTTTGAGGGACTCCACTTGCATTTATTTAGTGCCCATTGTATACCCAATACTGTGATAACATTTTTGCAAGCTTATAAGATGAACCATTTCTCTATGGGTGGGAGCCATGTTAAGTATTGATTTCACACTGAGACTAAAATGTGTATTTTGAGTTTATTTCCAATATGGTGTATGTCTTTTGGTATTTACTTTGGAGTTTTGTAACTCTAAGTAGCCTGCTGTTATGGTTAATATTTTCTATATTGTTAATTTCTGTTCCTCCTTGCTTTTAGATGATATTCATATTGACTGTTTTTGGAATATACATTTCAGTGACAAATATTTTAAAAAACACTAAAATTCAGCAGTTAAAAAATGTGAAGTCATGACACATGTAAGTCTAATAATTAGAAATGTTAAATGGAATTGCATAAACCCCTGCATATTTTAAGAAAGAATATTGATCATATTGTTATAAGGTATTATATCCAGTGGTATATCAGGTATATTAAATCTGCTGTCACCTCGTCAGATAAGAAAATCATCAGTGTCTGAGAGGGCAGCCATGAGCCCAGTAGGGCCATATGACCAAGCCACCCATTCTGAGGAACATGCCATATTCTGGACACAGTGTGGTTTGAAGATATCCAGTATCCCCCTTGATTTATACGTACAGACAGAAGCCAGCTCCACATAGTATTCTGTTATTGAAAGCTCTTTTCTGTCTCTTTTGGACTTTCAGAGTCTCAGAGACTTTGTTTTATAAGCTAGGACATGAAGTTCTATTACATCACTTGTCAAAGGTTTTATTTGTAGTAACTATCATAGTTGGATCAGAAACTCAGGCATTCTCACTTATGATCCAAAGGTCTTTCTACCACAAGATCCACTTCTTGGAGACTGTGCTATCAAATAAAATATGTGACAAAGTTAAAACGATACAAATTCAGTGATGTAAAATTTGCATCATAAATAGTTAATGCAGTATATCTTATCATGTGATATTCATAAATAAGTATGGTCCACCTGTATTGTGATATACAGCAGCATATGTTAGCAAACATCATATGCAGTTGTTAATGCAATGCCATGTATATCTCATCACATAGTAGACATTAGTAGGCATGATTCACCAATATAGTGGTATGTAGAACTACGTGCTAGTATTTATGGTATGCGATGACTATTACAGTGCTGAATATCTCATCATATGATACTCACAAGTAAGCATCCTTTACCTGTATTATGATAAGTAGTACAACATGTTAGTATATGTGATATGCTATAGTAAAATTGTATCATTCATTAGCCTGTTTTCAAAACCTAACCAAGCATTTGAGTGTCAACTGTATGAGGACAGAGGGCTAATCAGAGATCTGGAGTGGCTCTGATACTCTTGAGAAGCTTCCTATGTTTAAAAGTCAGGAGACCAGTTCCTTTTGCTCCAGTACATGGAGCATCCGCCATCAGCATAAGCTTTTTGGGTGTCCCTAGAGCCTAAATATCTCACATGCTCTCATGACCTAAATGTGACTTAATAAATGTTTAGATTAAATGTTCTGTTTTTGTCCACAGTAACTTGAGATCACAACTCTCTGCTGATGTTGTCCCACAGCCCTAGTTCTAGGCATCCTACGGGCAGACTAGAGATAATGAAGAGGGGACAGTGGCAAATGTGGAACATGGGCCGTTTTGACAGAGGGCAGGCTTCTGAGGGGAAAAGCAGCAGTCAGTGGATCATGGTGATAATTAGAACTATCCTATGTTTTCCTAGATCAGTGGTGCCCTTACTTTTCTCTCACTGATTCTACTCATGGCTTTCCTTGGACTCAATTCCTCTACCTTGCTTCACCTTCTTGCCAGGAAGAGGCCTGAGTGGATTGTGACTAGTTTGCACTGAGATGAGGGTACAGAATCTTGGGCAGATATGTGTTCCAGAGGACATAGAATCGGGTCAGAAGGTCTGTCCACCAAGTCTGTGTGACTGTGGGTGTCATATTCCAGGTTTTTCATTTTAATAATAAAGATATTGGACTTATAGATACTCTGTGACAAGCACCTCCTTGTTCCTCACTTGGCCAAATGCCCTTGATTGGGTTTGTACACTTAGAAGGCATGCCTTGCAGTGTGTTAAGCTAGTGAAACTACATAGACATATATACAGTTTAGTGAAATTTATTATTAAAGTCCTTTCCTCAACTCTCTCTGTTAACTTAGTTTAAATCCAGTGTTTTCCGCTAAATAATACTTTAGAGTTAAACATAATTTAGGAAGCTAATTTAGGAAGCTAAACTTACCTTTAAAAGCTATAGGAAATATTCAATTAAAAAAAAAAAAATCTTCTGCTGAAAATGGAAATAGCTTAGTTAGGAGGAAAAATTTGAGAACTTTTAACTCTCCTTTGAAGAATCTCTTATATTTGCCGAAAAATCAAAATGTGATGGTTTGGGAGTCCCATTTCTCACTATCTGCATTTCAGTTTCTTAGAGGCTATTTCTAGTGGAGTGGAGCATTATAATTGACATGAAACCTGTTCCAATAAAAATTCCAGGCTTTTGATTTTGTGCAAAACCCCCAAGCATTTGTAATAATACTAAAATAATTCATCTAAAAAAGCAAAACAATAAACAGAGAACTTTGCAGGTAACTGAAGCAATACAGGCTGTCCTCCTGGCAGAAGTTCAACAGCACATGAAGACCTTGAGAAAGATCCCAATCAACAGTCAACCAGTGTCCATGGCATGGAATGGTGACCGTGAGATGATACAGATCCTGCCAAAGAAGGAATGGGCTGAGCAGCTAGGGTTACAGTGCATTACACACGTGCCTCTACAAAGTAAGTGCAAAATTTATTAGCATGCTCTTTCCTAGAATTTTTCCTACTACTTAGAATGTGTTGAGAATACGAGTTCACAATATATCATTTCTCTAACAGCCAAGCCAAGTGCCCCGTTTCTGACTTATTCTGCTATCAATTTCCTTTTATAATTATCAAATGTATAAAGAACTTCCAGTTTTATTATAATCAATAAATGTTTTCTGGAAGAAAAATTTATATTATTTATATATATGTTTTTAAGTAAAGTGATTAAAAATCAAAACAGGATTATCAGTACTATATTAATAGGATGTTCTTTACAAGGATACTCTGATAATAACAGGTCCTAAATTTGTTTTCATTTTGTACCTTGATAATAACTATGTGTCAATTTGTCTTTTTTAGAAATAAGAAATGTAGTACAGCAAATTAAACTAGTTTTATTGTTGGACCATTTGATTTTATAACAAACGCTGTCACTATAACCTCATAATGATAAAGTTCATGGTTGATTTATGGATAGCAAATGAATTTTCTGGTATAAAATGGTGACTTTAAAAAAATGAAGTTAAAGGTAGACTAAAAAATGATCATTTTCAATGCAATTAGTGAGACTTTAATGAACATATTATGTATATTAAATATATTTATAATTATGCATACAAAATAAATTTATAATATGAGTGAATGTATGTTTTTGCCAGGAAATGTGTTGAAGCTTACATATTACAAGTGGTTGAAAATTGCCAGCTACTTTTTGTAGATTTTCTTTTTATTTATTTGGGACAGAGAGAAATGTGACTGTATTTAAAATGTTAAATCTTAGAACATGTGTCATTCTTGGAAATGTATTATAATTTCACCTTCTCGTTATTTTCAAAACACCATTATGGAGAGCATTATGTAGTGAAAGATAATATAGTAGGAAAAAGAAAAATTATCATTTGGTATAGTCAATGAAAGCCAAAGACCAAAATTGGTAGAATTTTTTCTAATGCCTAGACAGTCACTGATGGTGGTAAAGGCAATAAATAATTTGATAATGCTAAATGGCTATTTAAGGCCATTTTGTTTGTTTTTCCAGAAGTTAGCTTTAATTATTGGAATACTCACTAGTGTCAAGGAGCTCATTTTAATTATATCACATAATTGTAATTGTATAACACTTTTCAAGCAAGAAGTAAAAGAATTCTCTTTTTAAGTAATTTTACATGAGGGTTCACATGGTCAGAGGCCCTCCTCTCCTCTGGTATTATTATTGACAGGTTTTTTCCAAATCACATAGTAGGATGGGTGACCTCTTCCAACTCTGCAAAGTTAGCTAATGTCATTCATCATCATGTATAAATTCTCATTGTGTCATTTTCAAGACTTATCCTTAATTTTGAGCATCTACCATATTTATTGACCAATAGCCCTCTTTTCTGGGTAAGAAATTCTCAGCAGGCTAGAAAGGTAAAACTTTAGATGAGCTTTTCGATCACATGGCGGACCAGTATTTGAAGTTTCACCAGATTGGACCCAGTTCTGTCCCTACTTCATTTTTAGGTGTAAGAACGGTTGATACCATGGAATTTAATCTTACTACAACTAAAGACATAAAGATTTTAAGTTTGATACTAGTTGTCTTTTGATCAATTATTGAATGATCCTATGTCAATGGTGATAGAAAATTGAGGGTAAATTTGTTGTAAGAATCAGAACACCAAAATATTAAATTTATTTTGTATGTTGGTGGATGAAACTTAGAATATTTTGTTTAAAAGAATAATAGCATTTTCACAAAATGCTGAGAGTGTATTTTCTTGGAAAACTCTGCCTGCAGGAAAAGATTATCTGCTATTTCAGTTAAATAGGAAACACATAAACACTAAAGAAGAACATATCCAAACAATATTAATTTTTTGGATGTTAATATTGCCTTTTTTTTCCTTTTGGGAGAAGACTTATTTTTAATCTATACAGAGGAACTTAATAAAATTAGAAGAAAAGATTTTTAGACCTCCATTACAATGGTATACACTGCATTATTTGACAGGATTTTGAAAAAGCAAAAAACCAAAGATTGTTTTTCCTATTTCAAATGTCCTGAGATAAAAGGTTAAGGGGACGGTGGAGGTGCTATTCATTGGGTGTGATTCTTCCTCTAATTTTGTACGCAGATTTACTTAGCCTAAGTGTCATTGCAACATATATCATTTTACCAAATATTCTCTTAATAAAATGATAAAATGTTTAATTTTATCAAGTCCTTACTCATTTGTCCTCTGTGAGCTGCCTTTTTTCCCCTCCTAATTTCTTTTTCTTGTTTCCTTGGTGATGCATCTTATTTGTGAATCATTTGGAAAATAACAGAGGATAGTTTGGATGACCATGGGTGCTCATAAACTTTTTTTATGCCAGAGTGGAGTATGTTTGGTTTATTAGCACTATAATAATCTGGCAATAATGGGTCGTAAGGAAATAATAATAATAATTTAAAAAACCACTAACAACAATAATAATTATTGAATTCTTAATACACTAGCACTATTCCAGGTACTCAATGCATGCAATCTTGTGTTTTCCTTTAATTCTCACATAATCCACAGGAATCCTATGGCTCTTTCTCCAAAATTTAAATAATTTGTGTAAACAGTCTCACATTTTTAAAAATGCCCATGTACACCGGAAATGAAGTTTCAACCTACAGGTGAAAAGTTTTCTGGTCTTGAGAAAGAGGGATGATTCCCATGGTGCTACCTAGACTGTCCTAAGCAATTAACTCTAAATTTTTTAATTTGACATACTAATTATATATATTTTTCTCATACACATTAAAAGAAATACTGTTAAAATAAAAAGTAAGTTCATCACTATACCAGCTAAAATAGCTTGCCCTTTGAGACATGCTTTTACTTTTTTTTCCCACTTTTAACACTGTTTATTTTTTTTAATATATTTTTATTTATTTTTAAAAGATGTTTATATTACATAAAATGCTACATAAAAAAAAAATATATATATATATATATATAAGGGATTCCCATATGCCTCACTCCCCACACCTCCCACTTTTCCCCACATTAACAACTTTTTTCATTAATATGGTACATTCCTTGCAATTGATGAACACATTTTGGAGCATTGCCACTAAGCAAGGATTATACTTTACATTGTAGTTTAACTCTGTTTATTTTTAACATATGTTAGGGTAAGGTTGCTTCTTACTTTTTGAATGAAGAAACTGGCACCTTAAGATTGGTTACATGGCTTGCCTACAATTGCAAAATTATTAAATTCAGGGAAGCAAACCCAGGTCCAGTTATTCTCTTTAACACCATGCTCTTATCCAGTAAGCTACATTCTCATCCAGGCAGCATGAAGGAAATTTGCCCTAAATCAGTTTGATCTAAAAATTGAAAAATTTATTGAGTGGTTTTGCATAGATTTTTATTCCTCTCTCATAAATCATACTTTCTATTACCAAAGAAAATGCAGTGTTTAATCATTGCCATCTCGGCCCTCATAATAAAGAAAATCACCAGATTTCTTGACCTATTTGTACATGAGCTGAATTTAGAAAGCAATTTGGAAATCAAGTGATGTTTGAAGTATAATGTGTGTTTCCACTCTACAATTTTGTATCTTATTTGCTTTTCAGTGTTTCACTTGATATACTTCACAGCATGTATTTAGTTAAGGTAAGGTCTTAATATTTGTGTAGCAGTGTTTTATGGGAGAGTAGTTGATTTTATCTGAGTTTATACTTTTAAAATGATTGCATTGCTTTCTTCCTTGAATCTTTTTAATAGGAAATTGTGAAATTAACACTTACATTTGAGGCTAGAATTCTTTACTTTAGAAACAGCACTGAGTGCTATTATTAAAATGCATTTGAAAATTATTTTCTTTTATTATAGATATACAATTTGCTTGCTGTTTGGATCAGTTTAAACAAGTGCTCTAAAATGTTCCATTAAATAAATTGGCTGAAATAGAAATGGAGGCTTTGTAGATAAAACTGTAACCTTGAAATTATTGGCTGAATTTAAATTTCATGTTGAACCATGTTGTTGTGAAGGTGATGTATCAAATACGGGCATTGCAAATAATCTTTATCACGTGCATTATTTTAAAAGACTTATCTACAAAATTAAATATTGAAAATGTGCTTTTTATTTAAATAAAACTGCATTTACAGTAAATCAATGAAAAAATCATCTGTTGAGCAGAAGTTTCCTGATCTTGGTGGCCATCAGCAGGATGGGCTCAGGGAAGGCTTCCTGTCTCCTAAGTTTGTCAGAGGGAAGTCTGCTGGTTGTGGACAGCCTTGGACATGTAGTTGAAAACCTCACAGGGAAACCCTTCTGTGGCTGGATTTATAGTAAATGCATTTTCTTCACTCCCTGTGAGGTCCAGAATTCTGGCTTGAGTGAAAAGCCAGATGGTTCTTCTTTATGACCACAACATTTATTTAGGAAAGGTATGTGTGATGTGAGTGAGCAAGGAAGAGAGAAGTAGTGGCAGCACATCACAGATCTGGGGTATCATTTTGAAGGCTTTCTTTCTGAGTGAAATGGGGAACTGTTTGAGCAAAGTGGCAAATGTTTTCATGAAATCACATTAGCTGTTGTAAAGGTGGTAAGGACAGAAACAGGGACGCTAGTTGGGAGCTAATGCAGATGATGGTAGCTTGGAACCAACATGGTAGTCTGGATGGAGACAGAATTGATTGGGTTCCGAATGTATTTTGAAGGTATAGCTGGGCTATATTTGCTGATGGTTGGCTGTGGGGAGAATAAGAGAATGAAAATCTACATATATATATTATTTTCTTTGTTACAGAAGTTGTGCATTTACAAAACAATCATGTATAAAATACAAGATTCCCATACACCACCCCACCACCAGCACCTTGCTTTGGTGTGGAACATTTTTTACAATTGATGATAAAACATTTTTATAAAATCCGTGGTTTAACTTAGGGTCCACTGTTTGTGTAGTTTCATAGATTCTTTTTTTCTTTAACTTATATTCTGTTACCATATATTTTAGTTTGCCAAAGGGCTGCTGATGCAAAGTATCTGAAATGGATTGGCTCTTTAAAGGGAATTTATTTGGGATAAAAACTTACAGTTCTGAGTCTGAAATGTCTAAATTGAGGCACCATCTCAAGTGCTTTCTCACCAGAGTCAGCTGCCATGTGGTGAAACAAGGTGGCAGTGGATCTCTGTCGAGGTCTCTGCCTTCCCGTCCAGAATCTACCATCATCTCCCAGAGCTTCACTCTGGGCAACTAGGTATAGGGCTTGTCTCTTTCCTGGCCTCCTCTATCAGTCTTGTTGCTTTGCTTTCTTCCTGAGTTCAACTATAAGCTATCAGGCATATGGCTCATCTCTCCCTGGGCCTCAGCATTTTGAGCCTCTCAGGGGCTTCTCTCCTTGTAGCTCAGCTGTGGGCAAAACTGGACTCCTTTCTCTCACATGACAGGATCAAATATGGCAGCTTCCTTTTCCTCTCTGTGTCTCCATTATATCAGACCCAGCAAGAGGGCAGAGACCCAACCTGAGTCATGCCTCACTGATGTAGTCCAATTAAAGGGGTCTCATACCCACAAAATGAATTAGTTCAAAACATGCTCTTTCTCTTTTTGGGATTCATAAAATAATTTAAAACTGCCACACCATATATTCAATTTCCCCTTTTAACCACACTCAGATTTATATATTTCAGTGCTGTTAATTAGGTTCACAATTTTGTACTACCTCACCACCATCCATTACCAAACATTTTCCATCATTCCAAATAGTAAATCTGTACCCTTAACTTCCCATTCCCTATCCCCACGCCATCCACTGGTAACCAAATTCTAGATGCAGACTGACTTTTCCAATATATATTCTACACATATATTTTTTAAACAAAAAAATTGTTGGCACCTGCATTGACCGTCAGTGTCCTAACTTGATTCCTAAGCTACTTGGTACAGTGTCACATATGGTATTTCAGATTTCCTGAACGAAGACTGGGAGATCCACTCAACAGAAGACTGTATCCAATTTCAAGTATACCTGGTTTTAAGTGATTTAAAGATTTTATTTTCTAGTTTTTAAAAAACTAACCCTCAGACTATGGACAAGTGGTTGAAAAGTTCCTTGCTAACAACGCATGGATTAATGACAATAATTATAATGCAAGCTTAAGAAAATAAGATGTAAATGACATTGCCAAACTTCTCTTAAGCTACATCAGGAGGTCTATATATATACATATATATCTCTGTGTGCTTATGTCTTCCTTTTGATATTTCTATTTTTGTATATATATATATATTTTTTAAATGGACATAAAGTTGACATACCAGTAGCATGTATATCATTTATAAACAAACATACATATATACTCATGTTGCATGCCTCAGAGCTCCTTCTTGTTATTTTCTACAAGAAAGTGTTCCAACCACAGCCTTTGGGTGGATTGAGCTAGCAAGGCAAATGTGATAGATAGGCTTATGGGGAATCATCTGACAAACACTGCATGAATTAGGAACCAGGACTTTAGGGGGAAAACTATGTGTTTAGTTTCTTCCCTGTAAACCTACTGTTTCCTGTTTGAATCTCACTGTGCCAGCCACCTTCCTTTCAGCTTTCCAGAGCAACAACAACAAAAACGATGGCAATAATAATATTAGCTAACGCCAATAAGACATAGTGTGTGCCTCTCATACCTTAGCTCATTTAATCCAAACAACAATCCTGTGGGAGTGGGTAGCATTGTTTTACCCATTTTATCATTGAGAAAACAGACACAAAGAAGTTAAGTAACTTACCCAAGGTCATATAGCCAGTATGTGAAGCTGAGTTCTGCATTACCTACTGATACCCTGCAATTCTGCATCACTATTTCTTAATTCAGCAAATATTTACCAAGTTCCTTCTATGTGGCAGTTATGAGGTAGGTATTCTCCAGGTTGGGAATTGCAAGGTAACAAAAACCCAGATAACTGGCATAAGAACAGAAGAGATTTCCTAGAAGGAATCAGTCAACAAATAATGAATGCCTAATCTCTACAAAGTCCTGCAGTCCTCTAAGCTATTCCACTAAAAGATTTAATACTAATGATTTTAATTTGGAACATAAATTTATATAAGTACAAATTTTAGTGATTAGTTAATAGAAATTTTCATGACAATCTCCTCCCCCCACCCCTGCCAGATGGCTCCTTCGTCTGTTTGCTCATTGTTTCAACTCGCTGTTTGCGCTCATTGTATGCTTGCTGTGTCTCCTCATTGTGTTCTCCCTGTGTCTACTCATTGTGTCTGCTCATCTTCTTTAGGAGGCACCAGGAACCGAACCTGGTACCTCCCATGTAGGAGGCAGGCACCCAACTGCTTAAGCTACATCTACTCCCTGCTCATTATGTCTCCTTGTTTGCCTGCTTGTTGCATCTGCTCATTTGTCTGCTCACTGGGTCAGCTGGGTGCATCAGCTCATTGCATCTGCTCGTCTTCTTTAGGAGGCACCGGGAACTGAACCCGGGACCTCCCATGTGGGAGGCAGGCACCCAACTGCTTGAGCCACATCCGCTCCGACAATCTTTTTTATTCATGGGAACTGGAATGTCAATTGTTAAATGCTAAAAATGTAAAAGACTTGTCATATACATATTAGTTGGAAAGGAGTAAGGGTTGGGGTGTGGGAGAAAGGATGAATGAAAAACTTCATTTTTGTAGGTTAAGTTGAAATATCTAATAGTCTTATTTAAACATCAAGCTACTCATATGTTAGATGAAGACAGATTTATAGATAATAAGCAAATAAATTATTTAGCATCTAGAATACATTACATGCTTTTCAAAACACACTGTAGTCATTTGGGTTTAATATATGTCCTGTCTTATTTTTAGCTCCTTTTAAAATTGATAGAGAAATTTCATTTCCCCTTTTCTCCCATAGAAATGCTTCTGAACTTCTCCACCACTTCTGCCCTCTCTGTATCATCTTAAAGATTGCATTGCCTTAGAAAGATTGATAGAATTCACTGCTCTTTTTCCAAAAGTAGTTTCATCTTTCACAGGGATTGAGATTGATGATTTTCATCTTGGCATACAAAGAACTAGAGTATTTCATCAGCTTTTTTCCTCATGAGCAGTCAGAATGCCAACCTGGCCTGACTGCACAGGCAGGAGCATCAAGGAGTTGAGTTAAATATTTCCTTGGTAACAGTTGTGCAGGCACCACTTTATTGATTATTGTCTGCTTACCCATTTAAATTTATTGACAAAGAAAAGGTGATCTAGATTCTGTCACTGAAATCAATGTGCTTTGCACTATTCTCCCAAGCTGAGACCGGCCCATGGACACTGAACATTTAAGGACAGGGATCAGGTCTATTCATCTTTTTTCCTCCCATCTCTTAGCATAGGCCTTCACTTAGTAGCTGGTAATAAGCTTTTATTTTTTTTAGGTAAGGCTGGGGAATGAACCTAGGACCTCATGTGTAGGAAGCCGGTGCTCAACCACTGAGCCACAACAGCTCCCCTGAGTTGGCTTTTTTCATTTGTTTAGCTTGTTGTTTGTTTTTCTGTTTTTTTCAGGAGGTACCGGGAACCGAACCCGGGACCTCTCATGTGGGAGGTGGAAGCTCAACTGCTTGAGCCATATCTGCACCCATAAGCATTTTATTGAATGGATGGAGGGATGGTAGACAGAGGGATAGTTTGTAGTACAGATTTAGCCAACTCCTTGTTAGAAAGAAAAAGAGGAGACAAAGATGGTCAACTGGTTGCTTTTCTTTAGCAGCCAAGTACAATCTTGAACACATGCTGAAATCTGTGAAGGAAGTCCTCATGCCAGGACCAGGTGGTGCACACATGGCAGGCTCACAATAAATTGAAAATGGATGCATGATTGAATCTGATTTGTCAGCCTCTAGAAAGCTTTTTCTTTCCTGTACAATTATTTGGCTCTTGGCTCCTCATTTTGTCATGATCTGCTTTCAGTCTGATAGTCATAGAGAGCCCTGAGCCTTGCCATGGTTCATCCCAGCAACCCCAGGGATTGCTTGCCAGAAATATTTAAGGAGCTGCTTCCTCCAACACTGTTTCCTAGGTATTTGGATTCATACCCCTGTGCTCTGTCTGCTCTTGCCTGACTTCTGGCTCGTTCCCAAGGCCTCGTAACTCATGGCCCCTGTCCTGTTCACCTGGAGTCCCTCTTTACAGCCTGGCTCACCTGGGTCAGCCTCCTGCCTGATGACCTCCTCCCTCCTTCTGAGCCTGGGGCTTTGTGGGACGTAAGTTCCTCCATCCAAATGCAATTCCACTAGCCAGGATGGGTATGCTTTCCTAATTCTGGAAACAAGTTTGGTTAAGACTAGGAGCTACGTTCCCTGAGAGAGAAAAGCAGGTATTTAGCCAGCTTTGTATTCTCAAAAATGTAACACAGTTTCTGGCACATCTCAATTACTGGAGACATAATGGCTGAAGAAACAAATTAGCCATTTGTCTCTATGCTGTTAGAATATCCCATTTCTATCAAAATGAAAATCATCTTGCTGGCAGGAGTTCTCTTTCTACTTTAACTTTTCAATGCGCTGCCCAATTTCCAGTCTTGGAACAATTTGAATAACTTCAAAACATTGACTGTATCTGAGATTCAATGTTAAGTGCTCATTTTTTTTTACATTTTTCCACTCCTTGTATATCCCTTTGAAAATAATGTTTATCACTTTGCACTCTTAATTGCTTGTTTATTTGCCTTTCTTCCTCACCATTCTGAACTCCTTCAGGGCAAAAGTTGGAATGTATTAATCTTGTGTTCCTAGCAGCTAATGCACTGCCTGGCACCTATCGGGGTGCTCATTAGATGTTTGTTGCCTGAGTGAGCAGACAAGTGATAAATGACAGTGACAGGCATGTATCAAAGAAGCCTGCTCTAAGGCAGAATGGAAGAAATGCTAAATCATATGTTAATAGTCTATAGGTAGGAAGAGAATGGAAAGATCATTATAGGCTAGTCATTTTCTTCTGAGGCTGTAATCCAGGGGCATTTCTTCAAATGTATCCACTTAGTTCAGGAATGACTTATCTGTCTAGAGAACCACCAGGAAAAATTAATGCTGGCTAAAGCAAGGGAGAACACTTTATTTTCAACCCCTGAGAATAAGCTACAAGAATGAAGATAATTCGTTCAAAGAAAAGTCATGGTTTTGTTTTGTTCTTGTTTTTTTACCTGCTTCAGATGAGCACAGGCTCTCTCTGTATAAATCTTTGCAGGAACACCTTTCCTCCAACCAGGCAACACTGCCAGTCTGGGGCAGTGTAATAGCACTCGTTAATAGCTGAACAAACTTAAGGTCCTGGTATATGTGAACCCTCTTCCAGCCTCTAAGGTTTCTTTTCAGTAGAGTGAGTTGAGTCTTGAAATTTTAGAAAATTTGCATAGTGATTCTCAACTCTCAGTCCAATAGTTTGTAATGCCTACTTTATAATCCCAAAATAAAATTCCTAAGTAGTATAAGCCCTCTGCACACAATTTCTGTACAATTTAAAGGAAAAAATAAACAGTAAGTAATTTTGATAAAATGATATGTGTTTCAATAGGTAAGATACTGAGCATGACTTTATTAAAAGATAGAATAAAATGCTGCCATATACACATCCCATCACTGAGAAGACCTCAGCTCCAAATGCAGAGCCCTGCAACATATGGTGGTACTGTCAGTGGCAGTGATTTTCCAAATTGGATTTTTGTGGTAAAATTCTGGGCTACAATAACAAAATATGTCATTCCTTGATATTCAGGGTACTGGCATTCTAGAAAATTTAGGGTATATTAAAGCCTTAAAAAATTTCTATGTGTTTATATGTAAAATCAAGTTAGATTCTGGGCTCAGGAAATTATAAACACGGTTTTCATGTCTGTGACTGTCCACTGAAATATTCAGCTACCATGTGAATA
This sequence comes from Tolypeutes matacus, assembly GCA_026826555.1. NCBI lineage: Eukaryota > Metazoa > Chordata > Mammalia > Cingulata > Chlamyphoridae > Tolypeutes > Tolypeutes matacus. The sequence continues at coordinate 4,844,600 of JAKSZT010054395.1, forward strand.
GCAGGACATTTTTATATCGTGAATTCGGGACTGCCCTGGGCAATGCAAGATATCTGGCAACTCTGGTCCCTGCCCACAAAATGCCTGTAAGTGCCTCTGCCATCATTGGGAAAATCAAGCCTCTCTGGTCTCAGTAGTTTTGTAAAGCTTCCCCTTGGGGGCAGTACTAACCCCTCTGACAGCCACTGCCTTAGGGAAAGGTATTCTATATATTCAGAGGCCTTTGTTTTTGTCCCTCTCTTCTTTTAAAAGTACATAGGTGGGGGGGGGGAGTTGATGTGACTCAGTGGTTGAGTGCCGCCTTCCCACGTACAAGGTCCCACATTCAATCCCCGGCCCTCGTACCTCAAAAAAAAAAAAAAAAAAGTGTATAGGGGGAGGGGATGTGGCTCAAGCAATTAAGCTCCCACCTCCCACATGGGAGTTCCTGGGTTTGGTTCCCAGTGCCTCCTGAAAAAAACAAAAGAACAAACAACAAGCAAAACAAACAAAAAACCAGCTCAGGGAAGCCAGTTATGGCTCAGTGGTTGAGTGCCAGCTTCCCACATATGAGGTCCTGGGTTTAATCCCTGGCCCTGATACCTCAAAAGGAAAAAAAAGTGTATAGGGAGACAGAAACCGAAATAGTAAGCCCCAAGTAACCCGAGTAGTTTTTCCCTTCACTCCCCCATGTTTGCTCCTTCTTTTGTGCTCTGCCCATGTTGTTCACACTTGGTTCATAGTATTTCTTAGGCTGTGTAGCAAATCATCTGATTATGCATCTGTGTCCTCCACTAGAAAAGGAGTTTCTTATTCTACTCATTCACGTTCATCTTTATGTCCTCAAAGTCTAGGTCAGAGCCTGGCATAAATAAATATTGTTGGCTGACTAAATGAAGAGTGGATTTTACTCAACCACTAAGCCTTGTCCAAGGAGACCACTAAAGAAAACTCCAAAATTTACAACTTTAATTAAATTATTTTACAATATAAAGTAAACATAGTACGTCTTATAATTTTGAAAGTAGATGAGCTATTTTCCAATTTGTAAATTGAGAATACTAGGATCCAGTATAATGGGTGAAAAGAGATACACAGGCACGTTTATTTAAATGATTGGAAATGTAGTTCCAAAACTTGCATTTAGAACATCCTAATTTTTGATACCTCCTATCCTTAAAGTCTAATAGGCCTTTAGTTCCAACGGTATATTGAAATTATTTTTTGAGAACTTCATAATACCCTTTGAAGTATATGAGGTATATTCTTTGATATCTCTGTCCCAGAGTAGGGAGTGACCATTCTGATCAGTTATCCAGTTGATAAGTCTAACCAGCCATCCATGGATTCACTCTTCTTCTTTTGAATATATTGTATGTCAGGTGCTCTGTTTCCCAAGCTGTATAGTAAGCACCTGAGTATATGGTGCAGTTTCTACTTTCCGAAATCCCAGCCCACAAGGCAGAGAGTCCTGCTAACATAATGAGAACAAAGTGAGGAATGAGATATTAAAGTTCACATTGCTGTGGCAGGGTAAAAGTAGACTAGTTGCCTGGGGGTGGCATTTAGGGGCTTCACACAGGAGTAGACATTCACATATGCTCTGGAGAATAATAGCATGGCAGACATGGAGAGATGCACTGACTGCGTACATTCCTCTTTAGGAAAGAACTCCTTGCCCAGCTGTGAGCAATGTGGTTAGCTGACAGTTTCCAGCTGTAGTGCCTTCAGGCTCTGTCGCAGCACTGGAGCAGAGGTCGTGCTCTTGGTTGGGACAATGACTGAGCATAGTGATGGTGGCTGAGGTCATGCTTTTCTAAGCGCAGCCCCCACCGATGACTGAGCAAGGTGGTAGTATTTCCGCCCAACACAGACCTCCTCTAACGGGCAGATTGTGCCCTGAAGTTTCCTGTTGGGATGGTGGGGACTTTGTCAGATCTGCATAGTGGTCAGAGAAACTCCTCTTGACCAATCCTGCTTTCACCTTTTTTTCTTTCTTAGGTGGTACTCCCCAATAAACCTTTCGCATTCCTAACTCCATTTCAACATCTGCTTCTGTGAGTACCCAGCTGACACCAATGGGAAGGAATAAGTGTGAGAAGGTATTTTAGGCAAAGGGAGTACATAAGAATAGACGCAGAGACATGCAGAAAATGGGGCATGGTCAGGAAATGGGGATGAGTGTGGTGAATAGGAAACAAGGGAGCTCCCAGCTGGGTCCAGAGAGCGAGACACATGGAATGTAGCTGTTTGGTAGCTTTTTCCTGGAAGTTATAGGGAGCTATTAAAAATTATTTTAAGTGGAGGAGTGAGACTTTGCCAGTGCAAAGCAGAGGAGAAGATACAAAGACACCTTCCACATTTTGCCAGAGTATCATTTTTAGTATTTTATTTGTAAAGCAGCACTTATTTTTATCTGATTTTTTTTATTGCTTTATGATTTGTCTTTCTATCTTCATGAAATTTTACCTCCCTGCTATCAGACCAAGCATCACAAATGTCTTTCAGGATCATCAAAATCCAGATGATGCTGTAAAACCTTCTAGGTTGCTGTGGTTCTTGGTGCCAACCTCAGGTTATTTATTTACTTTTCTGTTTGGTCATTATCTCAACCTCCCACTCTCTTTGAATCAGTTCTGAAATATTTCCCAACTTGTTTACACTAATATTAGGTCTGATTGCTCATCCCCTTTGGATGCACTTGTATTGTTTACCATTTATTGACAAGTTTGAGTCTCACCATCCAGTTCCATTTCCTCTCTCTCTCTCTCTTCTTTCTTTCCTGCCTTCTTTCTTTTTTTTTTTTTGGATTTATGCAGATATTATTCATCTCCTTTTCTGCAAATATCCTTAACTGAAACATTAAGTAAGAAAGACCAGGCTCTTACCTGTTTGCTATTAGACACTTTCCAGCAATAGAATATATTATTTCTCTTTAAAAAATACTTCATTTAATGAATAGAATTTTACCAACACAAGGTACCTTCAAAATGTGTTTTTCCATGTATTTATATTCCGTGACTAATTTCAAGGGTTAAACTTCACGATCCATTTCTTCCAGCCATCTACTTAAATATAGAGTCATTACATCACCTGCTTCCCTTATGCCATTGATTTATATTTCCTTCAAACTGCTGAGATTGGACAGTATAATTTATTTTTTATATGACATGCAGTGCTTCACAAGGTAATGGCAAAAATAACTGTGATGCAGTACAGAACTGCATACTCACCTGGTGGATCAGTTACATCCACGTTACCATAGGCTGGGGCATATATTTCTCATAATATTTGAAGAGAATGAGAAGTTTTAATTGGTCTTTTTCTGTAGAGAAAATGTAGGGGAAATCTCTAGGTAACACAGATAATGTATTTGTATTTAATGTTGAGGGATATAAAAGAAGTTTTTAGAATTTTCTTAGGGATCTCATATTTTGAGCTCCCCAGATTAGCTAAATGTCTATTCAAAATATACTCTGGGGAAATATCAATTTCTGGACTTAAATATATCTATTTTAACATTATTTCTAATATTAAGAAATTATTAGTTGAGTGATTTTTCAAATGATTAGCATGCCTTTTCTAGTACTTATGTACCACTTTACTTTTGAAAGAGTTTTAGCCAATCTTTTTAATTTTTCTTTATAGATATCTTATGACATGAGCCCATTTCATTGAGAGGAAAACAATGGCTCCAATAGACTTACATAGCTCTGCTCTGGTGATATGATTAGTTGGAAAATAGCAGTAGACTAGATTACATGCTCCTATTTGCTAACCCCAGTTTCACTGTTTCAAAGAGCATCATGTGAAGGACAGGGTTTACAAGAGAATAAGCTCATTTACTTATGAAAAATGATGTATTTCCCCCTAGCTAGATTTGGGCCTTTCCCTAGAAGAATATTACCATTTTTATATTTCCAGTGGCTCATTTTAATGGAAAATATATTACACATTAAAAAATGAGTTGAAAGATTTCTACTGTTAATGGCCATCCACTGTTATAATATTCATATTAAAAAGCCAACTATTAGTCAAAAATATAGTTTGATGAATGCCATATTTTTATAAATTGAAGATAGTCATTTCATTTCTTCCATAGTAAATTTGCTTTAAATATTAGTTTATTATATATGTTGGCTTGTATTACAAATATTTCCAGTAAGTAAACACAAATCACTTTTATATTTAGCATTTAAAATGTATCTTAACATGACCATTAAATCATCTATTAAATATTCCATTAAAGTGAGTTTTGATCCATTTTTTAAAATTAGTGGCCAGGTATTCGGGGAAACAAGCTTGCAATATATTTCTAAAACACAATTCACTTCATTTCTTGTTCTGTATATTTTGTCAGAGAACTCCTTAATGTAACAGAAATCAGATTTGGTGTGTATTTTTACACCAAATCAAATTGTGCAGGCGCCACCCTCAGCTTTCTCCAAAACATTATAAGGGATAAGATTCCACCAACCATATAGCTTAAGAAAGCAGCGCAGCCCTGTAAGAAGTCCATACGTGCAAAGTGCAGCCCACGGGGGTAGCTTTTACTGGAAAACTACGTGTTCTGTAACACCATTACCGAACTAGATTTTAAAAATAAGTTTAATTAGTTGAGTTCTGTCTCCTTCTGGAGTCCGTATGTAAGGCATATATGGTTTTCCTAGTTACTCTGTAGGCATAAATCACAAATATAAAAGATACTGGAAGAACTGTAAGGATGAAGCTGCGGTGTAGTAGTGAGTAATGGTATAAAGCACTTAGATTCTCCAGTTATAACAACTATATGAAGAGGATGAAGGCATCATAAGTCACTTTATTTATTACAATTGGCAGGTTTCCCCTTCTAGTTGTATTGAATAGAATCTTGCTTTCCCTGTCCTCTCCTCACTCATGCCTCATTTCCCCCAATTCACAACCCACATTTATAAATTTTAATATTTTTAAATCTATTATTTCAATGTATAGCAGTACTCCAGCATTATTAGTTCCTTTTTAAAAATCCAGAAGCCTTTTGGATTAAAAGCCCTATTAAGCCTTCATAGGTTTTTTCTAGTATAAAGCATTACTTTAGATCACAATTTGTAAAGTTTCCATTTCTGATTCCTAGAGGTAAAAGTTGTATGCTAATACTTGTAGTCTTATACATAGTTGCTTAAGTATCAGAAAGTTACTACAAAAATAATTTCTATAATATGAAAGTGAGTTAGATTGTTTTCAGCTTGCTAGGGGCTTTTCTAAAGAGTTATACTACTATTTTAAACTTAGCAAAATGTGAGAAAAACTAAGCAAGGTTCATCAATAACTTCCATCTGGTATGTAAAGCATAGAAATGTCTAAAGATTTACCAGTCTTCCTTTGGTTATTTTAGAAATGATCTAAATTGGTAGTTTTAAATTTTGGTAATTATTCAAACCATTTATAAAAATGACATCAAAGAAATAAACAAAATATATTTCATTGGCTTAAATTTATACCATAATCATACATTTATCAGTTACATTTTACAAAGTTAAAAACTGAGGTCAAAAATATTTTGCTAAATTGTGAAATTTGAAATTAAGAGGGATGGATGATAGTCGTGAACTTTTGGTCTCAACATCCAATTCGTTTTGGTATATGGCTTTGGATACATGGTAGTGAGAAAATTCTGATCCACCCTGGTAAGCAGAATAGAATGTCAGTAGCCCTGGCTATTATAATTTTACCTGAATGAAACTGCCTAGACTTAACATTAAGAAAAAACACCACTCTTATAACCAATGATATATTTATTAATTTAAGTATAAGCACAGAGGTTAATCTTGGATCTGCACAAAAACAGGTTTATTTGGTAGCATGAATCAGTATGTTCATGGTTTCCAAGTTTATTAAAAATGAGTATAAAATAAAAGATTAAAAAAAAAATCATTGTTCTTTAAAAATAGCTAATCTATATAAATATATATATATATTTAAAGAAATATTTGAGTCAGACAAATATGTAATTTCCTCTGCAAAAGACTGAGATTTCAAGAACACAGTTTGGAAACTGCTGGACAATGTCATGAAGGCAGAGACTATATCATTTCTTCTTGTACACCCCACCCCTAAGCACTTAGAACAATATAATGGCAGTAAAACATATACTTGATTATTTACCCAAATTTAATTGTTTCAAGGGCTCACTTACAATTGTACATAAAAAAAAAAAAATTATTAAAAAACCAAACTGGCTTATCTTGTAATTTGAATAATGTAGGCTGTTTGCTGCCTTGTTTCAATGCTCAAGTCATAAATCAACGACTGTTTCACCCTGGAATGAGCCCTCACGTTTCCCCTGTGCTCCCGTAAGACACAGCACCTCAGTCTAGTGCCCAGCTCGTGCACCAGGCAAGCTGCTGACTTGCACAGAGAAGAATTCCAGGAAGTTGTTGGAGCGGGCCCTTTTCCAATAACGCTCCCTGGCACGGGCTCAGTTCAGGGCTCTCTTGCAAATGGCTATTACGCTGAGATCATGATGAGATTTCCTAGAAGTACATGCAATTCTTTTCTAAAATTCCCTAATCCAAAGGTTTTTGTAAAAACAGAGATTTTCCCCTGCATTCCTAATGTCACACAATCCTATGTCACTACATGTCAGTGTCCCTATAAGGTATGAAATGCTGAGATATACTGGAAGCATGTTTTTTAAAATTAAATTGTTATTATTTTTGTTACTTTGCATCATTTTGCTTGAAATGTTGAGCTTCTACTATAGTGGATTTTTATGTCTTCAAGATGGTTGAAGAGTACAGGAATACTAAATTATTAATTGTCTCTATTAATTCTGTCAATCAGCAGCAGTCACTGAGAGTTTGTGGTGGGGCCAGTGTTGCAATAAGTATTGTAGACATCTGGGCAGCCATCTTGGTGATTTCAGATCAGATTGACCTGTCAGAGCCTACCTTAGAGCCACTTGAGGAATCTAAAGCACATTATAAATTTTGACAGCAATAGATGAGATCATCATGTAACATTTGGTAAAGTTAGGGTGTGGAGCAATTACAGAGGCCTCTGTTCCACCTGGGACTCAGAACTGACTGCAGCTATTGGCTCCTACCTCTTGGTCTTTTTGTTATAGTCATTTGATACTGAGTTGACTTGGCACATCTTTTCAGCGGGGTGGGGTGGTAGTGTTAAAGATTGGTCTATTACTTGGCATATGAGTGGCACTCAGACAACAAGACTCACAGGGCCTTTGAATCAGGGTCATTTAGGGGCCATTGAGACTAAGCCCTTTGTTTTTCTGTCCAGAGGTTACTCAGCTAGTTAAGATGTGAGGCAATATTCATATTGACCTTTTCCAATATTTTCTGATTAAAAATATATACCCTATCTAATTATTACTTAATATAGGGAATGTATAACAGTGATTTCAGTGGTAGATGAAGCTTATTGTTAGTAGTATAAGAATGTTCTTCTTTTACAAAGTGTTAAGAACATGGTGATACACAGGAAAATTACAACTAATGTAACTTATGGACAATAGTTAACAGTAGTATTGTGATATTTTTGCAGCAATGACAAGAAGATATTACATCAATTCTAAGGGAAACAATAAGGGAGTATAAGGACATATGGGGTTTTTACTTTTGGAGTAATGAAAATGTTCTAAAATGGACTGAGGTGATGACAGAACAACTCTGATGAAAATGAGACACTGGGTGTATACTTCGAATAGATTGTACAAAACATGGGACTGTATAACACAGTGAATCCTATGGTAGAAGATGGACTGTGGTTAAGAGAACAAGTATGAGAACATTCTCCCATGAACTATAATAAATATATAATACTAATACAGGGTGTCAATAATCGGGTGGGTTGGGGGAAAAATATACCAAATATAAGATATTAGATATATAGTTAGTGGTAATATTTTGACAATGCTCTTTCATAGTTTGTAACAAATGTTTCTCAATGATGCAGGATGTTGGTGGTGGGGTGATGTATGGGTGTCCTGTTTGATGATATGCATGTTTGTTTTGTAAATTCACAACTTTTATTATACACTTATTGTGTATGTATGTACATGTATGAATGATATACTTCAATAAAATTATTTTAAAATGATTATATATATATCTCCTGGTGTTCCCCATTTAATATTTCACCCATTCCCTCTGATTGTCCTTATTTGTCAGTCCAGCTTTTTGTTTTCTCATTAGTAGTGGGCAGATAAACCACATACAAGAAAAAGATATGGAAACTCAATTCCATCCCAGTGGGTTCCTTTTGAGGAGCTCAGACCCTCTAGGTTTAGATAAAACTTCAAAGAAGGGTGTTTTTCTCTTTCTTCACTTCTTGAAGGGCTCCATCTTATTTATTTATAATACTTTCCATTTGTTTTACTAATTTTTCAATATGTTTTCTGGTTGGTTATTGCCATTATACAAGAAGGTTGTTGACTCTGGAATATTTATCTTGTACCTACATATTTTATTACACTCCTCTTTTATAAAACCTTAGTTTTTTAAAAATGATTCCAGAAATAAATTGAAATATTATCATACCTTAAACAAATAGGAGTTGACCTAGAATGCAGTTTATTTATTTTAAATAATGTGATTCAGCACGTTTCAAAAGTAATCCATGGCACTACATACAATAAATAATACACTGGTAAATGAAAAACAGTATCAGCTCCATAAACTCAGTATTCATTCCTAACAAAAACATCTTTAAAAAATTAGGAATGTAAGATTTTTTTTTCCTGTAATCTAAAATCAAAAGCCAAAGTTAACGTCAGGGGAAAATAATGGGGGAGATCATTAATGGGTTCAAAAATTCAGAACAAAACTGGGATTCTTATTTTCAGTTTTTGAAGTTTGACCTAGCAACTGAAGAAGGGAAAAGAATATGTTGGATAGCATGGCCTTTGTTTCCCATTCATGTACAGATGCATCTACGAAGTCAACCATCCTTTGCTGCAACTATTTTTCCTGGAATTTATCACATGAGTTCCAATATAAAGCAGCATTAAGTCACACAGTAAAATATACCTCTAACCAGCTTTCCAAAAGGCACAAAAATGCTGTTAGATGTGATACTCTTCATATCAGCCTTCTATAAAGTCAAAGGACATGATATTGAGTCATAACTCAGTGAAGCCATGTCTTTGATTGACTGAGATAATGTGGTCCAGGACATTATTTTCTGATGGTCTCAGAGTGCAGGGATAGAATTTGGAATAGTGTCCATAAATGGATAGTTAACATGCCCATTTAGGCTTTTTCTCTCAAATATCAAATATCTTAAATGAGCTTTGGAGAGGTGCTGGATTGCATTCAATTTGCAATCAAATTCCTTTAATAAGATCCTACAGTACAGAAATTCTTTCTCACTGATTAAAATGAGAACCATAATTTTATGAACCAGGTACTGACCAAACTTATATTCTTGCACACTTGAACCCACTATGAACAGCCAGGGTTACTTACACAGAGCATCCTAGTTTTTTGGAAAGAGCAATGGCTCTTGTCAAGCTCAGAGGTTTAGCAGTAATTTCTAGACTACCAAGTCTTGAGTTCCGTAGTAGAGATTCAAACTGGTCCCCTGTAAATGTATTGTTTGATTTACATAGTACTTGACAGAAAAGAAAAAAAAACAACACAAAAAAACAGCACCATAGCTGTGTCAACATTTAAAAATCAGGAGATTTCACAACATATTCTGGATTTCGGCCTCTTGAAAAATGGAAAGATCTGGCGACACTGAACCGCCATTTTAGTGTGACAGCAGTAGCCTGGAGCTTAGTAGGAGTTGGTTATGACATAGGCTTTTTCAGAGTGCGCCTACACTCTCCAGGTCACTTTAGCATCCACTAAGCCTGCTTTATTCCATTTTCACTAGGCTTCTATGGGAATTTGAGTTTTTTTAACTTGCTAAATATCATGTACCATAGAATAGATAACCTCAGCTTGAAAAAAAAGTAGGTGTATAGGAGTGGAAGAAGCAGCAGAGTGGGAAGAAATTATTAGACACTGGCCTCTGCCATAAAAAGCATTTAACACCTATCTAAATTTCACTTAATAAGAATGGGTATTGCACGTGTTACCATGTGTACAAAAAGGAAAAAGACATGGGGGTATGTTAAGGTGTGTCCTCCTCTTAGGGCAATGGGACTGACTTCCCTGAACCCACCTGCTTATAGAGTTTCAGAGGATCTGGAGGCACTGTACCTTGCTTCTCTTTTCTGAGCATCCTTAAATTTTAATTTCAAAATATGCGTTTTACTGATATACTAAGTGGTCTGTGAAAGATGCTAACAAAAGGTTCTCCTTTCAGTGTGATTATCTTGGGAGCATGGAGAGGTTTAAAGCCCGTGGCATTCAGTCTAGAGGGGGTTAGAGACCTGGTGAAGTAACTATACCATCATGCCTTAAGGGATATTTTAGAGGTGTAATTAGAAAAGCTGTCGTGGGTGGTGTGGAGCAGACTTAAAGTAGAGGTGCGGCCTGTTTATGATTTTTTTTTTTTTTTTTTTGCCTTGCCATGCTATAGTGCAAGTATTAAGAAGTCTTTAGGCTTATAATTTAGGTCTTAGTGGAGTAGATGGATCAAAGATAAAAGGGGCTAACGCAAGGAGACCAGGTGTCTCTGTGGGCTCCAGGAATGTTTTCTTCCAGTCCTATAGAAGTTAACTGTCGCTTCTACTCTCCGAGATAGCTGAATGTATTAAATAGTTGCATACAGTTAAGGTTAGCAATTAAATATAACTGTGTGTGGTGGTCACTGGCAGCAGCTCTTGAAACACACAGGTTAACTCTAATCCAATTATGGGCATTGTTATTCAGGTTTAAAATTATTTTGCTATTCCCCAACTTTAATAGTAACCTGGAAATTCTGTGTCCTTTGCATACAGTATCTAATTTAATTTTGGTAACAACTTTGTGACCTAAGATCTATTATCCTCATTTAAAGATGAAGAAAATGAGTTCAATTTAATTCCTAATATATATAAGCTGTTACTGTTTAAAAAACAAAACAATGCACATGATCAGGTTGTACCTTTTAAATACCAACATTTTAAGGCTTTTAAATCCTAGGTTGACTTTATATCTGGTAATAAAATTGTCTTAGGGTAGATACAGGGTTACCACATTTCAAAACAAGGTTGTTTGTGTTAGTAATTAAAACTTTATTTTCAGAACAGTCCCTGGTTTTATTTTTTATCATTTATTTCCGTGTGCAGAGCATGTAGCAAATAATATTGATTATGGCTTAATTCATAAAGTGTCAGCACCCAGATATAAAGCATCTCCCTGGCATATTGTACAAACTGGCCATGAATCACTTCCCATGAACACCAAAGATTAAGTACGCATTTACACATGAAAGTACATGCTCACTTGGCAGTTCTCAAACACAATTAGTAGTGATTCTTCTGTTAAGTTTGGAACATACAATATGTTAGTACTCTTGTGGAAAAAAATTATCTATTACTAATTTCTTTGCATTACTTTTTGAAATACATGCATTATCAAACTATATGTAAATTATATATACACATATATATGCATATAAATTATATTGCATATATTCTGTTTCATTTTAAGCAGCCTGTTTACATACATTCTAGGAGAGTTTCTAAAAGGAAGACTTCCTTGCTTTGAACTGAGTGCTTAGGAGGTGAGTTGTTTCATGAATCCTATGTATTCCTTCCCCCTCCCCCAACCACATATATACTTTTTCATATCTGGGTATGCACAAAATAGAGGAAATAAATGTAATCTATTCTATGGAAATTCTTTGTTACTTTGCTTCATAGAAGAAGAAAAAGAAGAAAGAGGATAACAAGGAAGGATGTCTGGTTTTTATGTCATTGGTTATATAATTGCAGTATTTCTTTTTTTTTTTTTTTTTTTATTATGGGTAAAAATCAAAATTCTCACAATATATACAAACATTTGCAAAATGATATATAAATATATATGCATATATGTGTATTTGCTTACAAAAATATTATTTATATATATATATATATATACATATATTTTAAGAGGTGCATAGATCACCCAAAATATTACACGGAACCCACTGGGATTCCCATGTTGCCCACCTCCCACACCTCCCATCACATCCCACACAAACATCTCCCACAGTGTGGTCCACCACCCTCAATGAACTTACACATCCTGGAGCCTTGCCACCAACCATAGACCACAGTTCACACTGTAGACCACACTCTCTCCCACTCAGTTCTGAGTGGTGTGTGCTGATTTAAAATGGCCTACATCCGTTGCCACAACGGTATTCAGGACAAGCTCCAACTCCCAAAGAAGCCCCTGTATTTCAACTGCTCATCCCCTCCCTACCCCAAAAGTGTCAAGTGGCCACTGGCTCCACCTCATTGTTATAATTTCTTGCATTGCTAGAATCACCATATGTGAACAAGAGAATACCATCAAGTCCACTCTAGTCCATAGTTCTTCCCCCAATCCTGAGGGGACTGGGATGGTGATGTCCACTCCAACTCCAAGGGAGAGAGGGCTTATATCCCATGGATATGGTGGGTGGGATGATCCTGCCTGCAGATGCAGGCCCTCTCCATTCCCTGGGATGGCCATTGCCCAACGTTGTCTCCTCACCAGGTGACTTGGATGAGTCCATTGAGCTGTAGGGTAGGAGTTGCAGCTCCACCTAGATTTCATGCACACCTGGCACATAGGTAGGCGGGAGGCTCCAGTCTCTGGAAGTATACCTAAAAACTCCAGCATCGCATATAGGTTTGAATAGAAGGGACTGGTGAACCATGCGCAGGGAGGACTTATTTGAGTCTAATTCTGTCACTCTCAGGAGCACAGATTCCAAAATAGAACCCACTGATAAGGCATCAGTCTCTGGGGCTATCCCCCCTTATATAGGACCAGGGTGTCTCCGGAGCTCTCAGGAACCCCACTGAGTGGGGTAATAGGCACTTAGATGTTCTATGAGCTCCTACTGAGGTGTGCATAAGAATTACCTCTGGGATGACCTCCCGACTCTCTTTGAAGTCTCTTAGCCACTTGAACTCATTTGTCTTTACCATTTCCCCCTTTTATTCAAGGTCTTTTTCCAGTTGTGTTGCCAGTTGGCACTTGGGAAAAGTTTTCAATTAGCAATAATCGTG
>JAKSZT010054395.1:4862713-4980486 GCA_026826555.1 Tolypeutes matacus
AGCCTGCTCTTCTCTTACTCTCCTTTGTTAACCTATCTTTCAGACAATGGTTCTCAGAGACTGCTCACTTTCCTCAGTTCAGATCAGTGAGGTCATATACTGTTCATCCTTCAGTGCCTGGCTTGCTTCACTCAACATAAGGTCTTCAAGATTCATCCATGTTATTCCATGTGTTAGCACTTTGTTCCTTCTTACCGCTGAGTAATATTCCATTGTATGTATGTACCACATTTTGCTTATCCATTCATTTGTTGATGGGCACCGGGGTTGATTCCAACTTTTGGCAATGGTGAACAATGCCGCTATGAACATTGGTGTGCATTTATCAGTTTGTATTTTTGTTTTCAGTTCTTCTGGGTATATACCCAGCAGTGGAATTGCTGGATCATATGGAAGATCTATTGCTAGTTTTCTGAGGAACCGCCAAACTGTCCTCCACAGTGGCTGGACCATACCGCGGTACCACCAGCAGTGGATGAGGGTTCCTATTCCTCCACATCCTCTCCAACATTTAGTGTCTCCTGTTTTTTAATAGCTGCCATTCTGATGGGTGTAAGATGGTATCTCATTGTAGTTTTGATTTGCATTTCCCTGATAGCAAGTGATGTTGAGCATTTTTTCATGTGCTTTTTAGCCATTTGTATTTCTTCCTTGGAGAAGTGTCTTTTCAGGTCACTTGCCCATTTTTTATATGGGTTGTTTGTCCTTTTGTTTTCAAGGTGAAGGATTTCTTTATATATGCAGGATATTAGGCTCCTATCAGATATATGTTTGCTGAATATTTTTTCCCATTGGGTAGGTTGCCTTTTTATTTTCTTAATAACATCCTTAGAGGTGCAGAGGTTTTTAATTTTGAGGAGATCCCATTTATCAATTTTTTCTCTTGCTGCTCGTGCTTTGGCTGTGAAGTTCATGAAACCATTTCCTATTACAAGGTCCTGTAGATGCTTCCCTACATTATCTTCCAAGGTTTTTATGGTTTTGGCTCTTATATTTAGATCTTTGATCCATCTTGAGTTGATTTTTGTATAAGGTGTGAGATGGTATTCTTCTCTATTTCTTTTGGATATGGATATCCAGTTCTCCAAGCACCACTTGTTAAAGAGGCCACTCTCTCCCAACTGAGTGGGTTTCGTGGCCTTGTCAAATATCAGATGACTGTTTACGCGAGGATCTATATCAGAACTCTCAATCCGGTTCCATTGGTCAGTAGGTCTATCCTTGTGCCAATACCACACAGTTTTGATCACTGTAGCTTTGTAGTATATTTTAAAGTCAGGTAATGTGATACCTCCAACTTCATTTTTCTTTTTCAATATATCTTTGGCAATTCGGGGCCTCTTGCCTCTCCAAATATATTTTGTGGTTAGTTTTTCCAGTTCCTTAAAAAATATAGTGTTGACTTTTATTGGGATTGTGAGCCCTGACCCGCGGGACAGCAACGGGGACCCGAAACCTGCCGAGAAAGAATGGTGGGACAAGAGACGCAAGGAATGACAGCAAGACAGTATTCTGATCAAGCTGCAAAACTTTATTGAAGAAGCAGGGTATATATACTCTAAGGGAAGAGGGAGTGGCTAACAAGGACGGGTGGCGGTTTAGGATTGGTAGGTACTGTTGCTGGGGGTGTGGGATTGGTTGGTGCTGTTGCTGGGGGTAGGTGGCAGCATTGAGGGAGTGGCTAGGTGCTGTTGCTAGGGGTAGGTGGCAGCACTTCTGGCGCGAATCTTTGGCGTGGGCGGGAAATGCTGCTGACTTCCTAGAAGAAGGCTAGGGTGTTATTGTTTCAGTCCTGGCGGCCATGTTGCATGCCACCGACCTCGCTTAAGGCAAAATAGACATGGATATATTATGTTTACGGCCCCCAACAGGGATTGCATTAAATCTGTAGATTAGTTTGGGTAGCATCGACATCTTGATGATGTTTAGTCTTCCCATCCATGAACAGGGAATATTTTTCCATTTATTTAAGTCTTCTTTGATTTCCTTTAACAGTGTTATGTAGTTTTCTGTATATAAGTCCTTTACATCTTTAGTTAAATTTATTCCTAGGTATTTGATTCTTTTGTTTACTATTGTAAATGGTATTTTTTTCCTGATTTCCTCCTCAGTTTGCTGGTTATTGGTGTACAGAAATGCTACTGATTTTTGAGCATTGATCTTATAGCCTGCAACATTACTGAAGTCCTTTATAAGTTCTAGAAGACTTGTTGTCGATTTCTCAGGGCTTTCTATGTATAGGATCATGTCATCTGCAAATAATGAAATTTTTACTTCTTCTTTTCCAATCTGGATGCCTGTTATGTCCTTTTCTTGTCTCAGTGCTCGTGCAAGTACTTCTAAGACAATGTTAAATAGGAGTGGTGATAGTGGGCATCCTTGTCTTGTTCCCGATCTCAGAGGGAAGGCTTTTAGGATTTCACCATTGAAAATGATGTTAGCTTTGGGTTTTTCATATATACCCTTTATCATTTTCAGAAAGTTTCCATCTATTCCTATCTTTTGTAGTGTTTTTATGAGGAAAGAGTGCTGTATTTTGTCGAATGCTTTTTCGGCATCTATAGAGATGATCATGTGATTTTTTTCTTTCAGTTTGTTTATGTGGTGTATTACATTGATTGATTTTCTTATATTGAACCATCCTTGCATACCTGGGATGAAACCCACTTGGTCATGGTGTATAATCCTTTTGATATGTTGTTGAATGCGATTAGCAAGTATTTTGTTAAGGATTTTGGCATCTAGGTTCATTAGAGAAATTGGTCTGTAATTTTCCTTTCTTGTGGTATCTTTATTTGGTTTTGGTATTAGGGTAATGGTGGCATCATAGAATGAGTTAGGTAATATTCCTTCTACTTCTATTTTTTGGAAGAGCTTAAGTAGAATTGGTGTTAGCTCTTTCCGGAATGTTTGGTAGAATTCAGCTGTGAAGCCATCTGGTCCTGGACTCTTCTTAGTTGGGAGGTTTTTAATGACTGAGTCTATCTCTTTACTTGTAATTGGGCTGTTGAGTTCATCTATTTCTTCTTTCATCAATGTCGGCTGTTTGTGGGTTTCTAGAAACTTGTCCATTTCCTCTAAATTGTCATTCTTGTTGGCATATAATTTTTCAAAGTATCCTCTTATGATACTCTTTATTTCTGTGGGGTCAGTAGTGATATCACCTTGCTCATTCCTTATTTTATGTATTTGCATCTGTTCTCTCTTTTTCTTTGTTAGTCTGGCTAAGGGTTTGTCAATTTTGTTGATATTCTCGAAGAACCAGCTTTTGGTTTTGTTTATTGTTTCCAGTGCTTTCTTATTCTCTATTTCATTTAGTTCTGCTCTAATCTTTGTTATTTCCTGTTTTCTACTTCCTTTAGGTTTAGTTTGTTGTTGTTTTTCCAATTCCTCCAAGTGTGCAGTTAGGTCTTCAATTTTAGCTCTTTCTTCTTTTTTAATATATGAATTTATGGCTATGAACTTCCCTCTCAGGACTGCTTTCGCTGCATCCCATAGGTTTTGATATGTTGTGTTGTTGTTTTCATTAGTTTCAAGGTAGTTACTGATTTCTTTTGAAATTTCCTCTTTGACCCACTGTTTGTCTAAGAGTGTGTTGTTTAACTTCCATATCCTTGTGCCTAACCTGTTTCTCTGGCCCTTATTGATTTCCAACTTCATTCCGTTGTGGTCGGAGAAATTACTTTGTATAATCTCAATCTTTCTGAATTAATTGAGTGTTGTTTTGTGGACTAGCATGTGGTCTATTTTGGAGTATGTTCCATGTGCACTGGAAAAGAATGTAAATCCCACTGTATTTGGGTGTAGTGTTCTGTATATGTCTATTAAGTCCAAATCTTCTAATGTATTGTTGAGTGCCTTCGTTTCATTATTGATTCTCTGCCTAGATGTTCTGTCTAATGATGATAGTGGTGTGTTGAAGTCCCCTGCTATAATTGTAGAGGAATTTATTTCTCCTCTTAGTTTTTCCAGAGTTTGCCGCACGTATTTTGAGGCACCTCGATTAGGTGCATAAATGTTGATGATTTTTCTCTCTTCTTGAGAGATTACTCCTTTTACTAATATGTAGTGTCCATCTTTGTCTCTTACAATAGTTTTGCATTTAAAGTCTATTTTGTCTGATATTAGAATAGCTACTCCTGCCCTTTTTTGGCTATTGTTAGCTTGTAAAATGGTTTTCCAGCCATTCAATTCAGCCTCCTTGAATCCCTGGGCCGAAGGTGGGTTTCTTGTAGACAGCATATAGATGGATCATATTTTCTTATCCATTCTGCCAATCTGTGTCTTTTGATTGGTGAATTTAATCCATTAACATTCAGTGTTATTACTCGTAACGAATTTCTTACTTCAGTCATTTTTTCTTTCGGTTAATGTATGTCATATGTTGTTTTGTTTCTCTTTTTGACTTTTCCGTTGTTTTTAAACTCTCCTCCAACTCTCTCTCCTTTGTTTTTTCCTTTCAACTTGTAGAGATTCCTTTAGTATTTCTTGAAGTGCTGGTTTCTTCTTGACATACTCTCTTAATTGCTGTTTATCTGTGAATATTTTGAACTCTCCATCATTTTTGAATGCCAATTTTGCTGGATAGAGAATTCGTGGTTGGAAGCAGCTTTTAGCTATTAAACTAAATTAAAAAGAATTTATTTTTCATTTGTTGAGGTGACCTCACTTTTTTTTTTTTAGCCAAATGCAGGACCCAAAATAATTCCTCCTCTAGACCAACCCCCTTACGGAAGGGACCCTAGCTGGGCCCGTGGAAATTAATCAAGCACATCCCACTTTCCGGATTCCCCAGGTTAGCTGAAGCTCTGATGTTAGTCAGTGAGGAGTGCTAAAGATGGCGGATTCCGCCCCTTCTGGCGCCGAGCTCCAGCGTCACCGGGCTACTCAGTAAATCAGTTTGAGTGCAGATTCGCGTCTGCTCTCAGCCTAATGCTGCTTCAGGTCGGCTTATCTGCTCCCCAAAGCTATGGGGCGGTGCAGGCAGCCAGATCGATGTCTAAAAATATAAAATACCCTTCCCTGTCTTCCAACCGAACCCTCCCTTTTTGGGGAAGTGTCCCTTCCTCCTGGCTCCGCAGCGGCCGGGTCTTATCCCTGGGTGGCTAGGGAAATCAGCTGCATTGCCCGACCAACATCCTCCCTCCGGTTCACTGGGTGCTGATTAGCTCATTTGCTCTGTTCACACAAGGTCCAAGGGGCGCCAGGCAGCCAGATCCCCAGAAAATAAAACTTTTTCGCCCCGCCCGCGGCTCCAAATGGCCGTTTTACTTTTTTTTCCCTAACCGCGGGGCTCAGCCACCTGTGCCAACCTCCACCGGCCGCCTCAAAACTCACGAATCTCCACCGTTCGGTCCACGCCGCCGATCCGTGCAGAGAGATGTCCCAAGCCTCTCACTCCATGCGTGCACAGCACAGACCCCCGGGCAGGACCCCGTCCCCAATCCGCCTTGCTCTGGGAGCTTGCAGTGTGCGTCCTCCTACACTAACGCCATCTTGGCCGCCTCTCCTCTGCAGTATTTCTTTGCACTGAAAATTACATAATCAAAGAAACACCATTTCAAGAAAAGTATGTGAATGCTAAAATGGTCTCTTGGAGATGTTTTGATAAAGTTAAATTTAAAAGCATTAGAAACAGTTAAATTGGAAAATCTGAATGGACTCTGAAGCTACATCACTTTTTTTCCCTATCCTGTGATACAGTTTGTATAGATTTCTCCACATTTAATCATTTCTGAAATCTGTGTGCCTATTATAATGAAGAAGATGAGCTCTATGAGAGCAAATATATTAGCTATCTTATTCACCCTATGTTCTCAGTACCTATATCAGTGCCTGGCACTTATTAGCCTCTAAATACATACTTGTGGAATGACTACAATGACCAAAGTTAAAAGAAAGTTTCCAGTCCCCTAAAGAATGAGAGTCATTGCTTGTGCATGAACTTAGATATGTATAGAAGGCATCTCTTCATTTTTCATCTCACTTGAATAATTTGCATTGGTATTACTGTTGTGACTAAAAATTAACTCTGGATTTTTAATTGCCACTTAACATGTCTTAAGAAAGATTACGTTGTGATACAGAACTGAAGATTTCTGTTCTGTATACAGAAGATTGCCTATCACATCTAAAGATGTGATTAAAGACAATAGAAATGGCCAAATCTATTATAAAATGTCATCAACATTTTGAGCTGGGAATGTCTCTATAACTGGTTCATGCATTGTAAAGGATTTAGAAGTTTCCAACTGAATTTCAAGAGGATCTATTTAATATCCTGGGATATGTTATTTGATTAAAGGAAGCAAAACTCATACAAAACTAGGACATTAACCAAATAGAAAATGCAGATGGAACAGTTATGTTAAAACTGCTAAAGGAATCAAAATCACAAAAACCATGAAAGTAATTGAAGTGTCAATTTATAGAAAGTCAGCAACCAAAAGTGAATCAGAAAAACCATAGCCTCTGAATGCACATGGAGTTATACTCAAACAAGGATTTTTGAAAAGAAAGAGGCATGGAGTTGTCTGAATAAATGTATGCCATTGTGAATTGATAACACAAATATGGACAATTAATGTGGGATTTCCTTCTGTCTCAAACTATTATAAAATTGATAACATATCTTAGAATCGATGATGTTTTGGAATGAAAGAAATGCAGACACACACACATCTGGATCCTCGGAGGTGTCCTTTGGAGAAAATGGAGTACTTAGTTAAAGAGGAACAAAGTTAACTCAGTTGATGTTTGAATGCTTTTTAACAAACATTTATTATGAGAGTTGGTTGGTACTATTTGGAATCCATGACCATGGAGTGGAGTCTCTTGATTGACATTCTACCACCTCTACCTCCTTCTAACCCCAACTGGAAGGGCACTGGTATTCAATACAGCAACACAATAGTGGTTTCCTTTTGTTTGATTTCCAATTAATATAAAACAGCCACTGTGAAAATATGTATTTCTGGCAAAATGATAGAAAATGTGGTACTCTGGAAAGGAGAGTGCTACCTGCTGCTTCATCCCCAGAAGACTGGAGCTTTCCTGCCAGAAGGGATTAGACCCTTCCATTCATAGCTGGATTGCAAGTTCAGTATCGGCTGCAACATTTATTATCCCCTGATATGGTGACGAGTGTCTAAAATCCATTTAAACAGTTTTCCTGTCTAGCAGAGAATACAGCTCTTTCCTGTGCCTATGTTTTGTAAACCTGGTTACAGGAGAACCCTATCTAGCTACAGCCAAAAAATTAAGTCCTCACTCAATTTATATTACCCAGGCATGAAAGATTCCAGAAGAGCATTTTTCCCCATCAACTCATTTTTCTTTTCATTTCTAAATTAAAATATAATTTACGTACAGTAAAATTCATTCTTTTCAGTGCTTTGTAAGAAACTGCCAAACCGTTTTCCTAATGATTGTGCCTTTTTGCATTCCCACCAGCAATGTATGAGAAAATTATCTGCCTGGCACCCTGTCAGCACTTGGTATTGTCAATTTGTAAAAATTTAATTTTAGCCATTCTAATAAGTAGAACCTTAATCTTGGGGCTGTTGTAAATAAGGCTGCTATTAACATCTGCATTCAGGCCTTTGTGTGGACATAAATATTCATTTCTCTTGAATAAGGACCCAGGAGTAGAATTGCTGGGTCATGTGGTAAGGATATATTGAACTGTTTTCCAAGGTAGTTGTACCATTTTGCATTCCCTTCAGTAATGTATGAGAGTGCAGTTGGTCACATCTCACCAAACACTGGATATTAAATTTTTTAAATTTCAGTCATTCCAGTGGATATGTTGTTGCATCTCATTGTGGTTCCTTCCCTAGTTTTTTTTAATGAGAGATGTTATAGGTTTACAGAAAAATCATGTAGAAAGTACAGAGTTCACATAAATCCCACACATACATGCAGTTTTCCCTGTTATTAACATTTTGAATTAGTGTAGTGCCTTTATTACAGTTGCTAAAACAATATTATTATAATTATACTATTAACTATAGTCCATTGTTTATATTAGGGTCCACTGTTAGTGATGTACCATTTTATAGTTTCTTAAAATTCTTATTCTATTAGCTTCTATGCCACCTAAAATTTACCCTTTTAACCACATCCAAACTAACAATTCAGTGATATTAAGTACATTCACAATATTGTGCTACCATCATCACCACCCATTACTAAAACTTTTCCATCAACTCAGATAGTAACTTTGTACCAGTTAAACAGTAATTCCCCATTCCTGACCTCCACCACAGTGCCTGGTAACCTATATTCTAGATTCTGACTCTATGAAATTGCATATTCTAGTAATTTCATATAAGTGAGATCATACAATATTTGTTCTTTTGTGTCTGGCTTATTTCATTAATGTGATATCTTCAAGGTTCATCTATGGTTGTAGCATGTATCAGAACTTCATTCCATTTTACAGCTTAATGTTATTCCATTGTATATATATACCACATTTTATTTATCCATTCATCAGTTAATGGACATGGGTTGCTTCCATCTTTCAGCAATCGTGAATAATGCCTCTATGAACATTGGTGTGCAAATATCTGTTTGAGTCCCTGTTCCCAATTCTTTTGGCTATATACCTAGAGGTGGAATTGCTTGGTATTATGGTAATTCTATACTTAACTTTCTGAGGAACTGCCGAACTGCTTTCCACAGTGGCTGCAGCATTTTTCATTTCCACCAACAAGAAATTAGTGTTTCTATTTCTCCCTATCCTCTCTAATACTTATTATTTTCCTTTTTTTTTTTTTTTTTTTTTTTAACAATAGCCATTCTAGTGGGTGAATTGGTTTTGACTTGCATTTCTCTAATGGCTAATGATGTTGAACATCTTTTCACATGCTTTTTGGCCATTTCTATATCCTCTTTGGAGACATGTCTATTCAGTTCTTTAGCCCCCCTTTTTTTTCATTATAAGTTTCAATCCATGTTAAAAAAATATTACTTAAAAACACAATTGAACATCTTGTTTCAGAAAATAAAATATGCTCATCAAAGTTAATTTTGTAAACACTTCTTTGGCACAAAGAGATTTCCCCCAGATTCAACTTTATAATCGTGGTGTTAGCTTTTTGAGACCCACACCATAATAGCAAACTGTATAAATAATACAAGTAAAGCTTGTTAAAATGATTGTCACAGATGTACTCTTTACTAAGTCAAAGAACACTGAATTACTTATACCATTCATTTATTGAATTCATTTTATTCATTAATGCATTCCCTTATGTAGAATGAAATATAATACACAATGCTTATCATGAAATAGTGGTTTCCTCTTCCAGTATAATCAGAGACTAATGAACACTTAGTCCATTTTAACTACATTGAAAAACTTCCGTTTTAATTACATAAACATAATCATGTCTTGGGTCCTAGCATCATCAATGCAGAAAAAGCACTTTTTCAAGAGAAAACAGCAAATTAGTAGCATTGATAGGAAAATATGGTAAATCTAATGGTTGTCAGCATTGTTTTAGAGATTTTGAGACAAAACTTCTAAACTCCCTTCAGGAATGCTTTAAAGTTAAAAATTCCAGTTTACTCTTCAGATTTTGGTCTCATTGAAAGAAGTTTCAAAATTATTTAAATAACTGATAAAAAAGTAAATTTCCATTTGGCTGGGAACTATAAATATTTAAAAGATAATTTTTAAATGTAAGCCTTCAGAAAAATTAAATGTAAAATTCATTTTTATATCTCTTTTTTGATAATCCCTGGACATTCATTCCTTGCTTCCCAAAGTCCTCACAGAAACAAATATGTGAATATAGAAAATAGAAGTTTTCCTGTTCAAAGGATGAAGCCCATATTTTAATTGGGTTGTTTGTCTTTTTGTTATTGAGTTGTAGGATTCTTTTATTTATTCTGGATATTAAACCTTTATCAGATACGTGGTTTCCAAGTATTTTTTCCCATTCTGTAGGTTGTCTTTTACTTTCATGATGAAGTCCTTTGATACCCCCAAATGTTTTACTTTGATAAAATGCCATTTATCTATTTTTCTCTGGTGTTGCTCATGCTTTGGGTGCAAAGTCCAAGAAACCATTGCCTAACACAAAGTCATGAGGCTGCTTCCCCTGTTTTCTTCTAGGACATTTATAGTTTTGGTTCTTATATTTAGGTCATTGATCCATTTCAAGTAGATTTCTGTATATGGTGTGAGGTAAGGTGTTTCTATTTTTTAATTTCCACAATATTCTTGATTTCAAATCCTTCTTTCTTCAGAGTTGCTTAATATTTTCCAAATGATATAATGTCTATTTTTTAAATCACAAAATGAGGATTAAAAAATCCTAACTTTTAAAGATGTTTGTTATAATTATTCAGACTTTTCCCCCTATCTTAAAACTCTTCTAATAGTGACTTTTCTGCATGTTTACACATTTACCCTAATGGAATGAGGCTCATGTTCTAGCTTAATTCAAGTAGCTATTGATGTGCATGATGCCAGGACTCACCAGAGATATTCCTCAGAACCTTTCGGACTCAGGTGAAAAAAAAAGTTAAAAGTTAGATATGCTCTTGATTTATTTTACCTAATTATAGATCCAGCACTGGAGAGAATCACAGCTTTGCCATTCATCCATTCAATCACTCATTCTGAATATTTATTTATTGAATGCTTGCTACACACTAGGTACTTTTCTAGTGCTGGGGATAAAGAAGTGAACAAAACATAGAACCAAATCTCTTCTGTGTGCTGGTTAGGCCCCCAAGAGTTTCTTATAGCAGTACTTCCAGTCTCCCTCACAGAGCAAAAGGTTTTAATTTTAAGGAAGTACAATTTATCAGCATTTCCTTTTAGGGAATAAGTTTTTGTTGTCAGTCTAGTGACTCTTTGCTCAACCCTAGATTCCCAAATTTTTCTTCTTCTTTTTTTTTTTTTTTAGAATAATAAACTCTTTTTTCTTAAAAAATAACATTTCAATATTAAGAGAGAGGGAAAGAAAGAGAGAGAGAATTTATATACCTACAAAATCATGTTATCCTTGGGGACCATAGTGTCACTTTTACTGAGTTAAGTATTAATCCCTATCACATACCTCAATTGAAGACCACAAAACCCACCTGCATAAATGTTTTTCATTTTTATAATTCAACCTTTAACACAATACAAAGATAAATTAAAACAAAAAATGTGAAGACAAACAGTGCACATATATTCACTTACCCATAAAATGACATTCTAGAAGACAAGATAAATGAGTTTATTACTTCTTTGAGAGCAAGCCTTGAATATTCTGAGGAGATGGCTTAATTAAAAGCACAGCAGGAGCAGATGTGGCTCAAGCAGTGGAGGGTCTGCCTCCCACATGGGAAGTCCCCAGTTTGGTTCCCAGTGCCTCCTGAAAAAACAAAAACAAACAACAAGCAAAACAAACAAACAAAAAAAACCAACTCAGGGAAGCCAGTGTGGCTCAATGGTTGAGCACTGGCTCCCTACATACAAGGTTGGGTTCAATCCCTAGCCCCTGCTACCTGAAAAAAAAAAAGAGGGGAGCAGATGTGGCTCAAGCAGTTGAGCACCTACTTCCCACATGGGAGGTCCCAGGTTCAGTTCCGGTGCCTCCTAGAAAAAACCAACTCAGGGAGCATCCAGTCTGGTGCTCCTTCCTCGTCACTGGCTGGCGGCCCCACAGCATCGGCTCCTCTGCTTCAGCAGGGGCTGGGCTTGGAAACCAGCTGAGGCTGCGGCACCTGCCGGAGGTCACATAGACGGTTCCTCTGGCCTCTCACCTCCGGGAGCACTGCGTCCCAGGCCGTGTCGCCGAGCATGGCCAGGACCTCGGCCAGGGCTGCCGCGTATCACCATACGTGAGCACCATCTCGTACACCTGGTTGGCCGGGGCCTTCCGGATTATGGGAAACCAGATGGCAAAGGAGAGCCAACCGTACAAGCACTTTCTCCCTCACATCCCCCAGAAACTGGATCATTCCACAAAATACTGCAGTGCTGGATTGGAGTTTCTGGACGTCTTTTGACTTCTTGATTTCCTCCTTACAAAGTGCAAGCAATTTCAAAGAGAGGGGGTGTGGCTCAGTGGTTGAGCGCTGGCTTCCCACTTAGGAGGTCCCGGGTTCAATCCCCGGCCCCTGGTACCTCAAAACAAACAAACATACAAAAAAAACTGCAGCAACTATATCTCCTAAAATATGTCTAGGTGCCTTATATCTTGTGGCACCCACGTTATACATGGTCTTGTAAAACGTCATAAGCCAATGAAGAAATATTAAATGGAATTCCTGATATATTTGAATTCTTGTAATTTGAATGGGTGATTCTGCATATGACTCTTCTATGGTGACATCAATCTTTGTATATTTAAAAAAATTTTTTTCCTTATTAGAGAAATTGTAGGTTTATAAAACAATCATGCATAAAATACAGGATGCCCATATAACCCCTGTATGTACCCCAGAAAAACATGTTATTAAAGTTAGTACATTCCAGTGGATGTAAACCCATTGCAAAGTAGGACCTTTTCATGAGGATACTTCAGTTAAACTTTGACCCACTTCGTTCAGGATGGGTCTTAATCCTATTACTGGAGTCCTTTATAAATGGAATGAGTACAGAGAAAGAAGAGAAATCCACAGAAGAAAGAACCTGAAAGCAACAAAACCCAGAATAGAAGGAAGAGACCAGAAGACTCTGCCATGTGCCTTGCCATGTGGCAGAGGAACCAAGGATAGTGGCAGCTGGTCTTCAGGAAGAAAGCATTGCCTCGATTATGCCTTGATTTGGACATTTTCCTGTACTCTAACTCTAAGCTACTAATTTCCCATTGTTCAAAGCCAGTCCATTTCATGGTATCTCCTTTGAGCTATCTAGAAAACTAAACACCATCCCACCCCCCCACCCCCATTATTAACACCTTGCATTGGTGTGGTACATTTGTTACAACTAATGAAAACACATTTTTTATGATTGTACTATTAACTATAGTCCATGGTTTAACTTAGGGTTCACTTAGGTGCAGTACGTTGCATGGATTTTTTTTTTAATTTTCGTTCTATCACCATATATAAAACCTGGCATTTCCCTTTTAACCACATTCAGATATATATTTCAGTGCTGTTAATTGCATTGACAGTGTTGTGCTACCATCACCACCTCTATTATGAAAACATTTCCATCATTACAAATAAGAATTCTGAACATGTTAAGCATTTCCCTATTCCTATACCTACCCTGTCCCCAGGTAACCTATATTCTAGATTCTGACTCTATAAGCTTGCCTATTTCCAAATATTTCTAGTGTCATAAAATGTTTGTCCTTTTGTGTCTGGTATATTTCACTCAACATGGTGTTTTCAAGGTTCATCCATGTTGTTGCATGTATCAGAATTTCATTCCTTCTTACGGCTGAATAGTGTTCCGTTGTATGTATATGCCATAATTTGTTTATCCATTCATTAGTTGATGAACGCTTGGGTTGCTTCCACCTTTTGGCAATTGTGAATAATGCTGCTATGAACATCAGTGTGCAAATATCTGTTTGAGTCCTTGCTTTCAATTCTTTTGGGTATATATCTAGAAGTGGGATTGCCAGGTCACATGGTAATTCTATACTTACCTTTCTGAGGAACCCTGTCTTTACATGTACTACCATGTCTTAGCTTTTAGTAGCATGCTTTAAAAATATTACAATAGATACTCTTAAGGTGATTCTTCCTTCTCACACATCCTTGTCCATGGCCTTTTCAGATATCCTGTGCCTGCTGCACAGATGCATGGGCTGCCAGTCATATAAACCCATGAACCCAGTCATCTCTGATTATACCAATGTAGGGTGGAGATCTGGGGTAAAAATGAGATTTTTCTCAGGGATTAGAGACTGGGAATGTAGAGGACCAATTAGTTTCTATTTGATGCAGAGCAGAAAGACCATGTAATGTCAGGGATGGGCTGGCTACAGATGATTCAAAGCATAGAAGACCCATCTGCAAAGAGAGAGAGAGAATGGTCATGTGTGCAGAATGATCATAAGTCCTGTAAAGAGGAGCAAAAATCTTGGACTTTGTGTATGTTTTCAATAAACTCTGCATTGTTCTTAAATACCATGAATTCTTCCAATTACCTAGGACAGCTTGGTAAACTTAATTTTACTAATTAATATATTATAATTAATGTGTTTTCCCTATGGTGAAAAACACCATAGCTTGGATTTCTGTACTCCCCCAAAAAACATGTTCTTAATCTTAATCCATTCCTGTAGGTGTGAACCCATTGTAAATAGGACCTTTTGATGAGGTTTTTAGTTAATGTGTGACCAACTGAATCAGGATGAGCCTTCATTCTATTACTGAAGACCTTATAGAGAAGGCCAAAAACAGAGAAACCACCAGGAGGGACCATAAGAGGGAAGTCAGTGGAACCCAGAAGGGGAAGGAGAAGATGCCATAATGTATACTGCTGTGTTATGGAAAAGCCAGGGACCAAGAGTCGTCAGCAGCCAGCCTGAGAATGCCACAGTCTTCAGAAAGAAAGCATTGCCTTGCTGGCACCTCAGTTTTGGACTTCACCTAGACGCAAAACTCTGAGCCAATAAATTCCCAGTGTTAAGCCAACCTATTGTATGGTATTTGTTTTAGCAGCTGAGAAACTAAGAAACCTATGCTTTTTGCTTAACTCCCCAAACCATGGAAATTTGTAAATGCCAACAGTGCATTAGAGCTATATATCTTATAATATAGGGTTACATTGATGGAAGCTAAGTGCCCATCCATGGTAAAAAATAACCCTACTCATGGTTGTGTGATATTTGAGAGAGATACTCTGTAATCCAGCTAGAGACCATCAGAGAGCTTTTCGAGTAGAAATTGTTGAGAGGTCTGAAGACCACATTGGAAGAAACGGGAATGTTTTGTCTCAGAAAATAAAAATCTTGGGAGACATGATTGGTGACCACCTGAGTGAAAATGGGGATGACTGTTGGGTTGTTCCCAGAAATCAGAGCTAGTACATTCTAGGCACAGATTTTTGTACCATATTTAGGAGAAAATATTTGAATGCGTAGATCCATTGAATGATGAAACAGGCTGCCTCATTAGGTACGAAGATCCCTGACATTGTTGTTGTTCAAATACTGGCTGTCAAGAAGTCAGACTCACTTAGAAAATCTCTATCTTCCCCTCCATAGAAATTGATTCCACTATTCTGAACCTCTTAAGAGTCTGTAAAAACAAAGGCTTACGTGCTTAAGAGAAGCTGCTCTTTAAAGCCCCTGTTTCCAACACACATACACGTGCGCCGGATTTACACATATGTGATTCACATATTAAATGTAAAGAGCACTTTTACATTTGACATAAATAAGCCCACCTATTTTTAAAAATCACGTAGTCATTCACCGCTATTTAGAAATTTAGTATTTAAGAGGAAAATGCCTAAAATCAAATCTTGATTTAGAACGTTCGAAATAATTTTTCTTTTCTTTGTGGGGAGGGGTTAGGCTACTATGTTTTTTATGTTAAGCAAAATGATGTTGAAGATAAAACTTCCTAGAATGGAGGAATATTGAATTGAAGACATTTCTAGTAAAGCTTAGAAATAATTCTCAGTTTTTTTGTCTATAATATAGAAAATTTGGCCTTATAAAGTAAAAATCATTCATTAAAATTTTAACTTTAGGTTTGCCTTAAATATTAGTAGCATGGTATAAACTTTTAATTGTTTTTTCAGAATATTTTAATAGTACTGCAATTTTATTTGCACAGTTTTCAGAGCTTTCTGTTCCTATAAAGACCAGTTTAAAAACATATAAAAGTGTTTATATTCTATATTTGGGTTCGAATGAAATTTTCAGCTTGGTGTATTCAGAAGTAGAATTTAGTTTGCTAACATAGAAGATATTTGTGATTTACCAGACTGACTCTATAAGCTAAACCAGAAAACCAGTCCCATCTCTCCTGCTCACACTGCACACCAGATATGCTACAGAGATTGACGCTTTTAGACAACTTATTCCTTTTGAAAAAGAGGGATGGTTTTTGCTTGTTTTGTTTTAGGAAGAGTTTGGGAAGGTTAGAACTTCTTGAGACTTTGAGATTGAATCCATCAGTCCACTGACAGTGACTACATATTCCCCCAAAATATATCATATGAGCTGCATATTACACAGTCTAGACAGGCTCAGAAAATCTATACTCATTTCTCAATTCCAAATGTGAAGTCCCCCTTAAACCTAGAAGACTCCTAGAAGGATTTACAGGGAAAATATAACAAGCCTGATTTTCCAACACATGTTGGACACACAGCTCACATAAACCTTCGGGGAGCCCTCTGTTGATTTATACAAGGTGGTGCATGGGAATTCTCCTTGCCACTGACTGCAACTCTCCTGCTTCTGAGTTATGTCAGGTATATAGGAATCACTCCCAGACACTCTCCTGGGACTACAGAGTTGCCTTTAAATCCTCAATTTGACATTTTTCTGCATGGTTATTGGAGCTTTAAAGAAATATATCAGGATTTTCAGCCAGCTTCAGGAAAGTGGTTTTCCCCTGGATTATCATGTCCACAAGACAGTATTGGTGGGGAGGTTTTGTTGAACTATTCTTTCCTTATGTTTGGGGATCATTTTTTGAACACACAGTATTTGAGATTTCTTAGAAATTAAAAAAAAAGTATTAATAACTTAATTTTTTGTAAAGTAGTCTCAAGAGGTTTTATTTTTGTTTTTATTTGGTTTTCCTTCCTTTCTTATCTCTTGGATCAATCTTAGTCTCTTTCACCCTCATCCTTGGCCTGTTCGGTTGATGTTGCTCGCTGGGTGAGCTCATCCATTCCTTTGACTTCCCAGGTATAATGACACCCCCAGGTATATCTCCAGAGCAGACTGCTCTCCTCTTTCCCAGGTAGTAGAGACATCCTCTACTATACATCCCACTGCTACCTCAAACTGTATATCAAACTCACACTGCTCATACTGCTACTCCTTGGTTTGCAGTTATAAATCTTCTTGGGGTTCCAGTCTCAGCAGATAATTCTGAAATGTTCCTTTCCCTGCATCTAGTCACCAAATTCTGTGAATTCTACCTCTGATAAATAAAATGAATCAAATTTTCTCTATCCTACAGAGGATGTTTTACTGGTTAAAAGCCCTCGCTCTGAGCTAACACCTCTCTGGATTTGAATTCCAGTTTTGCCTGCATGAACATGGACAATTAACTTCTGAGCTTGATTTTTGTTGTTGTTGTTTGTCGGAAACAGAGATAACAGTAACTACCCGTCTCAGTTGTAATTTATAAATGAGGTAATGCAATTTAAATGCTCCACACAGAGTCTGGCATGTAACATATGCTCAATAAGGACACTCTGCCACATAATCCGTATTGAGTTCTAACTGCCCTGCCCGCTCCCTGTCTCACCCACTGGAATCTATCCATTTTCCACATTGCAGTGGGGCCTGTCTCTTTAAAATGTAAGCCTAACCAGGTGACTCCTCTTCTTAAGAGCCTTGATTTACCCTGGGGGTTCTCAAGATAAAGGTCAAATTCCTTTGTGGGGAACTAAGAAACAATCCCTCTCATATACCTTGCAAATGGGTACAGACTCGGTGGGCAGCAATTTGGCAAAATCTACCACCAAGTTAAATGCTAATACTTTTTTGTTTGTTTATTATTTTTATTCCTCTCCCCGTCTCCCCCCTCCAAGATGGCTCCCTCATCTATCTGCTCATCTTCTTTAGGAGGCACTGGGAACCGAACCCAGAACCTCCCATGTGGAAGGTAGGCACCCAGTTGCTTGAGCCACATCTGCTCCCAAATGCTAATACTCTTTGATTCCACAATTCTGTTTCTTGAAATTTAACAGATAGGCAGATATGTGAAATGACTTAAGTAATGGTTCATTCCTTAGGGCATTGCGTGTAAGAGCAAAAAGATTGGAACAACCTATTTGTCCATCAGCAGGTGACTGGTAAAGAAATTATACTATGTTTATATAATGGAATACCATGCAGAATGAGAAGAGGTGGTTCAATCTTCAGAATATATTAAGCCAAAAAAGTAAGGTGCAGAACTTTGCATAGTATTCTTCACTGTCTCATTTACTGGGGCAAGGAATATTAAGATTATATAGTAAATACATTTCTGTATATACATTTAATACCTCTGGAAAGACTTGCAAGAGACTCTTACTGGTGGTTTCCTTCCAGAAAGAAATGGGTGGCTGAGGAGGGGATGGAAGGAAAATTTTTCATTGTACATTCTTTCTACACATTTTGTTCTAAGCAAATGTGTTCAATAAATAAATCCTTTTTTTAATTAAAAAGAGAAACTAATGTCCTTTGTGACAGGCTTTTCTACTTCTTCAAATGCATCTTTTGTCTTAGCCACCTGAGCTTTCTAAGCTAAGCTGCCTAAGGTTCCCAAGAGCTCTTTTTCTCATGAGTTCCCTGGCTTTACCCACTTTACCCACTCTTTCTTGCATTTGACTCAGGTTATGCCCATGAAGTTCTATTTCTCTAGCATCTTTTCCCAAAACCATTACCTGTGTTTTAGGATTGAGTCAGGTTATTTTGCTGATATTACGCCAAAGCACCCAGCACTTATTTCTGGCCCTTAGGAAACTGTATTGTACACCATGGACTTCCTGCATTAGAATCATCCAGAGTTCATCTTAAAAAGGTAAATTTCTGGGCCCAGTGCTAGATCTGTTGACTTGGAATCTGGGCCCCCAGAATTTTCACCTTTCATAAGCACCTGGGTGATTCTTTTGCACACTGAAACTAAATATTGTAACTGCCTGTTTGCCTGTCTCTTTCCACTAGATTGTCAGCACAATTTGTGTCATCTGTTTATGCACTTAGCAGTGTGATTAGGAAACAGGGATGTTCAATAAGTGTTGAAGGAAAGAATGTGATCCATCTGAATAAGACCTTAGCTAGTACAGAAAATATTATAATTTTTGTGATACCAAATGTATATACTGATAGAGCAGCCAAGTGGCTTATCCAAGGCCGATACAGCAAATTAGTCACAGAACCTGGAGTCAAAGCCAGGCCTCCTCGATCCTGTGCCAGTTTCTTTTAGGGGTGTGTAGTTGACAGGAAGATAGTTGCTTTATAATTGAATTTTAAATTCAAGTTCTTTTAATCTTAGGAAAAGAAACAAAAGAAAATTAATACATAGCATGTCTACCAAGTAATTTGCATGACATCTTTAGACAAAGTTCTAAGATCTGAGAGTACAGCACACAGCTAGGAATTTTGGATAGGCACTGGACATATTAAAAATTTTGAAAATGTAAGAATTTAAATTATGTAGAACACTTGACATTTCAGGTTTATACTCCTAACAGTACATAACTACTCTCTATATGAATTTGGTTCCAAAAATTCATTATCATATTGGACAATTCTAGACATACCATGAGATGATGGCCGTTAGACACCTTGGTTATTAAATTTTGGTGCAGATAAAGGTGCCAGAAATAAATTAATGGCTGTTATAACAGCTGGACTTTCTTGGTTACAAGAAAAATACCTTGACATATTTTTTGACTCTGTGATTGGTCAACATTTCAAGGGTATAAATTAATCTTTTGAAGATTCTAAGAAATATCTTCCCTGGACACTTCACTTATACATCAAGTTGGCCATGTTAGCAATCTAATCACAAACCTGTAATTCAGTGGACAACAATTTCTTATTGTGAACAGCATAGCGGCTTTTACTATCATTTAGGTCAGCCCAAGATTGCTGATGCACCGTATGTTTCAGGCCAGGGATGATGGATGGTGAGCTCTGATGCCCATCCCTAAGTGATTGGAAAGATTGAAGACACACAGTTCACTTAAGCTTGCTTACTATTACATCAAGTAATCAGTGTGATAGGCAAGCCCATGCTCTTTATGTCATCTGACCAACTTTCTGCAGGAATAGTATTTCATATTAAAAAAAAAAAAAAATCTTAAGAATTGGGTTCCAGCTGACATTCCTATTACTAGATTAATCTTTTAGCAAACAAGCCTTACCTCAAACCTGCAGACACGAGGTGGGAGTCAGTTAATGAACATTTTAAAAATAACTTCATTATAACAGGCAGATTTTGCTTTTCTTTAGCTTCCCAGTTCAAATCAGGCCATATGTAACTAAAGTTATATGTGAAAATACAAAGGTGTTTCTAACTTTGCTCATGCCAGAAAGAGACGAAACTGTTAAAATAATTTTACATTTTCTATGCTGAATTTCCAATGTAATAAATTATTCTGTTAACTTTAAATCATAAAGTTGCAAAGCTTTGTCTTTATTGAAACTGTTTCATATAAATTCCAGTCTCTCGAATCTCATCTGTCCAATATCCAACACCAACAATTAGGGGCATCTTCCAGGGTAATATTCTGTTTTGTGGGAATTTCTTTCCAAAAGCAATGAAGAAAAAAACAAATGCATGTCTTAAATTGTAAATTGTGAACTAAAAGCATAAATCACTGAGATAAATTCAACAAAATCCCCTTGTTTTTATTGTTTTAGCACCATAATTTATAACTTCACGTAGAATATTTAATGGAAGAATTAAATATATCTTGATGTGATTTAAGTAATTTAGGAAACACAAAGCATAGAGGTCCTTGAAATTGTTTATAATTGCTCATTTATTTTTTAAACAGTGTCATATGTAAGTTTCTGTGTCTTGGAGAATACTTTGTATAGCTCACCATCACACACACAGTCTAATTTTAGCTTTCTAGGGAAAAGAATGCTGAAGTCCATTTATCTCTTAGGAAGGTTTTGCTGTGGGTGAAAGAAATCACTTACTTGAAGTTTTATTTTCTATTCTAATTAACTTCGTTTATATATCATCATCCCTCTCTCCTTTCTTTCCTGTTTGTCTTTATACATACCCTTTCTGTTTATATAAATGCTTTGAGGAATCCCATAATAAAGACAAGTAACTTGATAAGATTCATTGCAATTAATCTAACCCTTAAGGATTCTTAAGGCATCAGCAGCAGCATCTGGGAAATTTATTAGAAATACAAAAATTTGTAGCCCCAGACCTACTAATTCAGCAATCTGTTTTTTAAAACAAATTTTCTAGTTAATTCTGATTCATGCTAAAGTTTAGGACCCACTCATCATTCTAGAGTCCAAACCAAAGCTAGGAAATAAGAAATGAAGGGTGTGTGCATGCATGGGTCCTTTTGCTGTGTATGTATATTGAGAGGGGGAATGGCAATTAAGAGAAAACTAATACACTGCTTGTAAAAAGCCTCAAGAAGTGAGCACACAAAGTACCACTGAATGTCAATATAACGTAGACATTTAAGAGTATAAACTCTGTAACCAGGCAGTGCTGGTTTAGATTCTTGGATGTTCTGTTACTTATGAGCTATATGACCTTGATCAAGTTATTCTACCCCTACTAGTCTCAGTTTGTTTGTATGTAAAATGGGAAAAATGGCATTGCTCTCAGAGTTAAATGAGAAAAAAGGAGCTTAGTGCTAGCATATGGTATGTATGTAGTACATTTTAACTTGTTTGTTGCTGTTAACATAAAATAATAATTAAGATTATCATTTACCTATAAAGATTCATGTTGACTACTTGAGCTTCCTAGCAGCCAGTGTTAAAAGAGAAATACAACAGGTTACATAACTTTGATTGGAATAGTGATCCCCAGCCCTAGATATACATTTGAATCATGTGAGGAGCTTTTTTAAAAAAAATGCCAGTGCTTTCTGGTTTAATTGGTCTATAGTAGGACCCTGGCATCTATATTTTTAGGAGGTTCTTGGGTGACTCTAAGATGCAGCCAGGGTTGAGAACTATTTTATTAAAGCAGGGCCTCTCAATCTTGAATGTGCCTGTGAATCACCTGGGGATCTTGTTAAAATGCTAGTTCCTATTCTGTGGGGTGAGGTCTGAGATTTTGCATTCTAAGAGTTTTCCAGGTGACAGATACTTTGAATAACAAGGAATTTGGGCATTGGGAAATATGCCAGTTCCTTGATAGAAACAAACTATTCTTATCCCTTTAGCTCTAGGAGGAAATAGGGCCATAATACAGCAAAGCATGTACTTGTTTTATGTAGACGAATAGCTCCATTTCTGACAGTTTTAAACTCAAATTTTGACTATGTGTT
Organism: Tolypeutes matacus; assembly: GCA_026826555.1. NCBI lineage: Eukaryota > Metazoa > Chordata > Mammalia > Cingulata > Chlamyphoridae > Tolypeutes > Tolypeutes matacus. The sequence goes on from JAKSZT010054395.1 coordinate 4,884,840, forward strand.
TCATAATTACTTTGTTTTCGATTTTTTATTGGGGATATGGATTTGAAGTCTGTATAGAATAAAAGCTTTCAATGTCAGTTTTTTGGTCAGGAAATGTAAAAACAGTTTACTTCCTAATTTTTTTGAGGGGGAAAGTTATAATATTGTGTTGTTTTCATATTTGTGTTGTATAAATAAATATATCCTTATCAGAATTAATTTCAAATGAAGTCTTTTTTCTTGAATATGTATGCTATAGCACTTCCTTCATTTATCAAAAGTAGAATTCCAAGTGTTCTGAAGAATGCAGTTTATGATACTCAAAGTCAAATAAAAAGACTGAAAAACACCAATAAGGAATCAAACTTGAAGACCTATAATGTACTTATCTTAATATGGATAAGATATGGAAGTAATATCTTTAGGGAGAATGAAATCCATTTGGGGATGATGTACAGAGATAGCATGGGAGAATATAATCTTTTAAAATTATTCAAGAACAAGTCCCTCTCTTCTTTCTCCCTACTCACTTTCTTTTATTTTGAAGACATATAAGAGTAACTCTAGAAAAATGCAGAGTAATTATTTTGAGGTTAATAAATTTAGTTGATAAAATCAAGTTAGAAATGAGGGTCAAAACCTTTCATTATTATTAACTCCTTAACAAAACAAATTTCAATCCTTGAAACCTCCTAAAAGCAACTGAAAAGTTGATTACCTTTTCTCAAACAGAACTCAAGGAATGACCTTGCTCTATCTAAAACTCTTTCACTATTTAAAGCACAAAATTAAAAAAGAGTAAGTGCAGCATCCTGATTCTTGGGAGAAATTCACCTTGCATATTGGGGTCACAGTGCTTAATGTCCTTGCTTGTGACTCTTTGGATTTACAACATGTACGTGAAGCAAGAAGTGGGCCAAGCATGGGAAACCCATGATAGCACTCTTCCTTTACATCATTGCAGTTAAAACAGCCACTGGTAAGGACAAGTGAAGAATCTGAGCTTTTAACCAGTGCCATCTTCTGTCCTGTATCGTAAACCTTTTTTTTTAAGTGAAGATGGCAGACACTTGGTTAAACACAGGGCTGGTTGGTCAAATCAACCGTGTACATCAGAAAGTGGCAAAATGTGGAGTAAGGTGCAACCTCAGTGTGGACTGTAATAAAGTAGCTGTTCATCTGTGGTCAGAGAGCGCCATGAAAGACCTTGAGTTCCTTCACTTTATTTTGCAGAAAGCCATCAGACAGCTTTGCATCATCCAGCTCTATCAATCAAGGGCCTCAACCGCTGCTCACTGCTGAAAGCTTTCCTGTTTGGTCTGTTTTTTCACAGACAGCTCAATAACTTGTCTGTGGACCTGTGATAAATGTGCCATGTGCTTCTAAACTGTCTCTTTAACACTGAACTGTATTTCAATTTGCAATGCTTGTGACTAATTGCTTGTATCAAAGGCTTTTTATTTATTTGTAATGATTATCCAATAGGCTTATCATTTATATTTCTTACTTCTCTTCATGAAGTGGTTTTATTTTAAAGTCACACAACAGATTGTCAGGAAACTTCTAATGTAGCAGCTCTTGCTCAATGAATAAGCTGCCACGCTAAAAGAACATAATTGGCAAACCCTAGCATACAGCCAGAGCAAGTGCAAACTCCTAATGATTTTTTTTTTCTTTCTCTTTTTGTGATCACCACACATCAGCCATAGTTTTAAATACCAACTTTATGGCCACCTACTGTGGCTGTCGGAACAGAAATTTCCTAGTGGTTTTGTTCTCTTGTATAAGAACAGTAGTCAGGATCACAAAACCTTCTTATTTGGTCACAATTGCCAGTTTCTACTAAGCACACCCAGAATAGAGCTATTATAGTAAATGAATAACTTCTCACTTTGAAAGAAGGTGGTTCTTTCACATCAGGTTGGAGGTCAGTGGCAGGGCAAGGAAAGGAAGCTCATATTGCAGCTGTCTGCAAATGAGCTTTCCCTATAGCTACTGTAAGGAAAAATAAGAGTCTGGTGGGGAGGCTGCGCTTCACCTAATCTTTAATAACATATATTTAAAAGAAAGTAAAGCCTGCAGGCTTTTCTTAAACTTAAACTTTCATTGCACTTTCATTGTACTGTAGAGTTATCATCATTAAAGTTTGTTGGAAATGAAGAATGTTTCTCTCTTCAAGCCCATGGCTAAAAGAATAAGGAACTTTACAGCAGCAGCAAAATCAGTGTCTTTTAATCCATTTTAAAAAAATGCTAACACTGCAGCAGAGAGATGCATTAATAAGTTTTAAGTACCTAACCATTTAAGGCTATTCTTGCTTTTTGATTATGATTCTGTTGACTAAATACTTGGGTTGATTCATACATTGACAAACTGAAGAGCTAACTGCTTGTCTGCATGCTTGAGATTATAACTCAATAAGAGAGTAGATTTAATAAAAAGCATACATATCTAAGAATTTCCAATAGAATAAGTGAGGAAGTAAAATGTCTCATTTTAAATGGCCCAAAAGAAAATGTTTCATTAGGAGACTTTTATTTTGAAGCCATTTTATTGCACAAATGAAATCAAAAGGAAGATGCCATTTACTGCTATGAATCAGAATAAGCCAGTCTTATTCACTGGCTTGATTGGAAGGAAGAAGTTGCACATAAAATTTTTTTTCAAAAAATCTTCTGCATGAGATTCTGGAATGCATTACAGTGTCCTCTCTTATACAGCACCCTAGTGGGTGGACTTTAACTTTTTTGAATTTATAAATTAGGAAATCAATTCGACCTTGCATTAAACATAGTTCAATGGAATGTTGAATTGCTAAGTCATCATTTTAGAGGTAATCAAACAATCCTTGCTCCTCCTTCACTTTACCCCTAAGCCATTTCCCTAAAGATCAAAGATAAAAATTAGTATCTGGAATAACGTTTAATCAAGTTTCAATTGTGTAATGAAAATTGATATATAGAATTTACTTTACAGCTAACTTTATAGAAATTGTCTTCTGGGCTATCTTGTGCTTTATTTCTAACTTGGTTTGGCTTGAACAGTTGGTGTCTAGTATAGCAATCCCCCAAACTGCTAGCTCATAGGAAGAGGCAGCCTAGAATATGTCACGGATAATATTTAAAATGTGGATAATTAAGGGTATCCTATTATAGGATAATGTTTGCCATTGAGATTGGATAAAAAGTTAAAACTAGTATTGGAGTCTATAAATTCCTATTATAGAATGAGCAATAGATTCCGGGACAAATTCATGGTAAAAGTGGAGCTTTGTTGATCAGTGTCTGTGAAAAGACCAAAAATCGGGTTCTTGCCCAGAGCTGTAGTCACACTTCACCCAGGGTCCACCATTGTTACCATTTCAACATCAATTAGGGAAGAAGTCATTTGTATCCACTATTCACTCTAGTCCAAATACAGTGGTGAAGGACCAGCCCTGCTGGGAGCACTTTCTTTCTACAGCTCCAGATGCCTGAGACTATTTCCCTGTTCAAGCCAGTCATGGCATAGTTAACAAACTGCCTCCATTGACAATATTATGGCTCGGCTCCTTTGTTCCATGGCCCACAGAGCAGAAGACAAGGTCCGGAGGAATAAGGGCATCTTCCACTTTACTCTCTTCTGGGCTTCGGGGTTTGGTTCTGACAGGGGACTTTTTTCATTGAAAAAGAAGTCCAGGAGCCTGGGCCCACCTGGGTGAGAGACCCATCAACTGGTAGCATCTCCCAGCAGTGATGTGTTAAGAAGTAGCCCATACTGTGTCTGGGCATAGCAAGAAAGGCCACCCTGATATATTAGTGATATCTACCATGGGCAAGGAATTGGGGATTCAGGAGATTAGGGGACTTGCACTTGGCAATTGGTAGGTGCAAAAATAGGAAATGTATTTGGCATGCCTGTAGAAATGTACATTTATACATGTATGAGGCCATGTGTTAGTTGGATGGAGCCTAAAGTTTGGATCCCCACTCCACTACCTGTGTCACCTTGGTTAACCTCCTTGGGATTTAGTTTCTTTATCTACAAATTAATAATAAGGATATAGTAAATTAATATACATAAGTTTTTTAATTGTAAAATTGCTATACAAATATTACGTGCTATAAATTATCTCAGAGTTAAAAGAGGAGCTTGGAGATTATTGAGTATAGACCTTTCATTTAAAAATAAAGAAATGGAGCCTCAGGGTGGTTGGAGATAACTTTCCCAGGTTCACAGGGCTGGATCTCTCCTGACCTCAGCCCAGATCTTATTCCGCAGAAACACAGAAATGTGCTATATAAGCTGCCTCTTATCCATACCTTGCTCATGGCAGACTTTGCTCATTGATCAAGGCATTGTTTCTTACTGAACCCAAATATAACCTTAGAAATTTTCTGAATATTTCCTTCCAGGCAGTCACTATAATTTGTTTCAATGAGGCATGTACGATGAAACTCTTTGTCTAAGGGACCCTTCAGCTCACATAAAATAAGTTCCCACATAGCATGCCCTACTTTAGGTGTTCTTACTATTCTAAGAGGCATCAACCAACTGGTTTCTCCAAGATTTTCTGACAGTTCAGGAAAATTGAATAAATTCTGAACACAACATTGGTGTTTCTACGTAGAAAACACTAAAGAACGTCCTAACCTTGGAAAACTAAGTGTAATGATACTGTAATTGTTCATTTCTCTCTAACTGCTATAGCACTGCCCCTTGGCATCTAAGCTTTCTGGATAGCCGGAAGCTAATAAAGTAAATTGCCTTTTAAAGGGCAATCTCTTAATCTGAACAAGTCAACCTTGGCAATATCCATTGTTTAATTTTTGAAGTCAAATTCCTACTGTCAATAAACTTTTTATTCCTTTTCTCTTTTTTCTCCATTCAGGACAAAACTCCTTTTCATTGTTGCTCTAATAACTTGAATCCTTCATTCTATTAATAACATGTCTCTTCTAACCTTTCTACATATACTCAGCATGCATTATGTCCATAATTTATACATACGTGTGAGCTTTGTGAAGACTGGATTTATGCTATATTTTGGGAGCTTGAACCAGGTTATAAATCCAGTAATAGCAATCTATATTCTTTGTCTTATTTTAGATCGCTTGATTGGCCTGGTATTGTGAATTGAATCCATTCACTGTATTGCATTTTGAATCAAAAAAGTATTCTCCATGTTTTCCCAATGCAATTGTTTTTATTCTTTAAACTTTTATTAAGGTAGGCAATTACGGGGCTTGGTTCACCAGGTAATTGCCAGCTCAGTGCCAAGTCAGCCTTCTTCACATGGACGATTTGGGTGATATAGGTGACAGTTGATAAGTCAGTTCCATCCATCCATGTACATGAACACTGCTGAATGTCACCCTGCTGATTTCCAGATCCTATGATAGGCCATGCTTCTAGAAACATTATATGAATCCTGTGAAGTAAAAGATTAGGGGAAAAGAGATTTCTTTGTAAGGCAATGAAAACTAAAATGAGGGAGGAAAGATTAGTACTTAATTCTAAAAACAATATTTCACCTTATAGTTTTTTTCCTATGCTGAAAAGTTTAAAAGGTTATCATCATGATAACCCAAATCCTTACACTAATGTTAGTTACCCAGTCTCATTATTTAACTGCTGGTAGAATGTTTTTTCTAGGATGTGGATACCATATACGTCCCATTTATACATTTGCCTCATTGTTATGTTTCAGTTAAACATTTATACTGGCAAGTAAAGGACAGCATTATTATTTGTATTTGCCATAGAGAAATGATTCCCACTTAAACATTTAATGTGGAGTAAGAGGTATTCAAAAATTTTAGTGTATATTTTAATTAATTTTATTTTAATTAGAGAAGTTGTGGGTTTACAGAACAATCACACAAGATACAGGATTCCCATTTTCCCAACACCTTGCATTGTTGTGGTACATTTGTTAAAATTGATGAAAGCATTTTTTGCAATTGTACTATTAACTATAGTCCATGGTTTCGCTTAGGGTTCACTATTCGTGTTGTACAGTTCCATGGATTTTTAAAAAAATTTTTATTCTAGTACCATATATGCAACCTCAAGTTTCCCCTTTTAACCACATTCAGCTATATATTTCAGTGCTGTTAATTACATTCACAATGTTGGGCTGTGATCACCACCATCCATTCCCAAATATTTCCATCATTCCAAATTATATTTTGAGTCTAAAACTCTGTAATCTAGTAGAAAATATCATAGGATAATAATGTAGAGATACAGATTCAAGCCTTAATTCATTTTTTCATTTGTTGAAGAAAATTGCTTCACTCCTTTTTTTAACTTCATTTATTTTGTAAAATGAAAACAATCGTCTCATCTTCTGAAGGTGTATTATAAAACTTTTAAAGTGATGGGTGTAAAACTCCTTGTCTTTTCAAAGCAATAATGTAAGGAATGTTGGGAAACTTTTTTTTTTAATTGCTAGCAACTGACCCAGCAAAATAATCAAATGAGTAGCCTGAATGTAAAACACATAAACCAAACCCCATTTTAATTACTAGATGGTAGATGATGGGGTGGAAGAGTGGGGGAGTTGAAAGAAATGTGAAACTATAAAGTATACCACAAATAAGAAATTTATTATAGAATGGGGGGGGGTAAAACTGGGAAAGAGCAAATGGGCCAAAAGAGAGAAACTTACATACATCCTAGAAAAGAGAGAGATGAAAAATACTATGGAATTATAGCCCCAACTTGTGAGATTTTGATATATTATGGCTGAAGACCTTCAACTACATGTTGCATTTTACTAATTATAGCAAAGAATCAGGATATTTCCTTTAATCTGCCTTATTATCTAGATGAATTTAAGTCAAAGGCCAGAAGTTCCTCACCCCTGCTCTAGACATTTAGTGTAGAATTCTATTCACTGCTTTTCAAAATCCACTGCATGTAGCTCTGTTTACCTGCAGAATAGTTCAACCATTTTGACCAGATTCATCTTGCAGTTCTGTCATCTGAAAACAAGTTTAGTTGTTGTCTTGTTAAATGGGTTTTGTTTTGCTCCCTTTTGTTTTTGAGTTAGTGGATTGGACCATTTGCTTCATCCCTTCTCTTAAAAATGATTCATTTGGTGTATAACCTCAGAGGGGCCTTATAGGAAAAAAAAGGAATCTAGAAAAGAAGCAATTTCATTTAAGGCTGTACCTGTTACTGGCAGCCTTACACCACTGGATGGCCAGGGATGTAAAAGTACTTCATATATACAAGCAAGACTTATTCACCTGCAGCATGTTCTTTCTTATGAGTTCCTGCTTAGATAAGGGCCAAACAGTACTTACTCAGAAATAGACAAATCTAGTCAGTGGGGTTTGGGACAAGCAGAGTCTGAGGCAGCATGTTTTTTTCTTGTAGAACCTTGCTAACTCCCTCTTTGGTGCTCTTTCATCTGGCGCTCACTCTCTCTCTCTGTTTCTCACTCCCCTGCCTTTACACTCTAATCCCTGCTCTTTCTATCCCTCTCCTCTCTGTGTCTCCTGCTGTTTTCTTCCTCTGTGTCTGTGTCTGCACTGAGGTTTCTATGGATCTGCCCTGCCCCTGTCATTGCTATTGAAGGTGTGAGTGCTTTCCTGAGTCTGTACACCTTACCTTTCTGGCACTCACTCTACCCTTCTTTTTGTTCTAAATGGCTTTTCAATGTGGAAAGAGGAAAAGAGCTCACAACAGAGTAATAAAAGGTGTCTAGTACCTGCCCTGCTAATCTTTTCCTCCTCTATTTCTGATGAATCCCTTAATCTCTCTTCCAAAATGAGGACACTATTATCTCCCTTCTACCCAGTGGCTTGATAGAGCCAGCTAGCGCCAGCCTCTGTGAGACAATTACATTCATCTCTTTCCAACTCCGTGTTTAGACAACACTTTGGAAGTTTGAAATCATTTATGTGGGACTATCTGCACAAAAAAATAGGCAAAGTGGCACAAATTAGGGTTATTGGGGTACATTTTTTTTTGGGGGGGAGCATGTGTGTGTGTGTGTGTGTGTGTGTGTTTGAGGGCAGATTGCTAAACATTTATCAACTCATTCCTAAATTCCACATAAGGTTGTGCCGAGACTCACATGAAATGTGAAGTGCTTTAAGAGGAATAAGAAGTGTTCCACGGTACCCATAAGATGTTATTTTATTATTCTTAAGCCTGTAAACTCACTTCCTGTCTTCTCCTGTATCTTGGTTCAGCTGGTGTATGTCTATCTAGCAGTAGTATTCCATATCGTTAATTAGAGTGGGACTTCACCATAGATCTAGGTGAAGTGCTTTTACTTTGTAGGGAAGTTCAATATGCATAAGACAAAAAATGTTTTCATGTAGCACAGTAATGCATTACATATCACCAGAACCCTGCACATCAGACATGTTCTATGTATATTTATTCTGTTGAATCAGGTTGAATAAACTTGAAACCAGTTGAACAACAACTGGCTTTGACTACCATTTTGTCTTTCTATTTTTGGCAGATATGAAAAATTGTGATGAATATGTGGTGAGGTTTTCTCCCTACCTTCTGTTAAATTTTATGTGCGTTTTTTCCCCAATTTATTAACCCAAACTCAAAAAATTGGTTCAAAGCACTATGTTATAATATTGCAAAGGACATAATGTTATTTTACTAAATGACCTTTTTTGCAATTCAGAAATTGGCAAGGGTTTAATATGAAGAGTGAAGAAGAATATCATATTCAATTGAAAGTTGAAAGGATACCTAACAAGATAAACATAATTAGCTAAACTGGAATTCAGCCAGGCCTCTGACACTTTTCATTTAAAAGAACACCGAGTAAGCACAAGTTAAATGCATTGTACGTGTTCTTAATCAAAGACGTCAAAATGAGACATGTTAAAAGATATTTATTAAAATAATGTAAACATTTATGAAGTTGACTTTATAACAGCTGATGTTTCCCAAAAGCAATAATGAAAATTTTAAAGATCAAATTTATTCAGATATATAGTTTAGTTAAAAGCCATATTTCTGTTTTTATTTTTGTTGAAAACTCAAAACATTCTACAGTATTAGATCACTATGTCATTCAAATAAGCTTAAACATTTTAGAAAAATTACTGTACCAGAAATTTTAAAAATGAAACTTTAATTTTTTTGTTAGGGTTGAAATAAGAAAGGAAATTGTGGTAAGGAGAAAATCGTTGACCAATACTTAGATTTCTCCTAAATTTAACATCTAAATAGCAGCATCAGAAATCAGGAAAGGAACCTCTTTAAAAGCAACAGTAAAAATATTTCTATAAATATCTTCTGACGTGCCACAACAGTTTATAAAACCTATCTTCTCCTGTGCCCCCTGCACTAAGATGTGCCGCACCTACAACCTGGGTTGAGGCAGCTCATTAGCTGAGCTGTCTGTGCGTGCATGTCTGCTATCAGCATCTGGTGAAAGGGGAGCACTGACCTTGCCAGATTTGGGTCATGAGGTCAACAGGTCTCATTTATTATTCAAAATTGCTTTCTGACCCTTTATCTGCTAGGTCAAAGGATGTTGTATTCTAGTTGGTTGGATTTTTTAATGATGAAGCCACTATCTTGCCAGTTAATAAAATTATTTCTCCCTTTTACTGGGCAACATGATTTCTTCTCTCTGTCCTAAAAGTGAAATATTCTAAATCCTCAGAAGAAAGCCATTAATGTTCTTTTTTTCTTTTTTTTTTTCATAAAATTTCTAGAGATTCAAATGATATTGACCGTTGACAGTGGTTGAAGTCATTTTTTTGGCTGTGATTTGAATCTTTCAGTCTGCATTTAGAATCCCCTCACTCCTTGTAGATCTTCTGCATTGCCGAAAACAAATAGTCATCATGCTGATCCTCCTGAGTTTGGGTAGTCATTGATTTCCAAAGGAAAGGGGAGTGAAATAAAATGGCATTAGGTTTTTACAGGTTAAGATTTGCTTCAAGAAGAGAAATGAGTGACAGACAATTGTGTAACATGCTATCCAAGTCATAGGAAATTCTGCAGCATATATATATATATATATATATTCTACAGGTTCTTCTTCATCCAAGAAAAAGAATTTTCTGAACCACTTCATTATTTTCTATGTCTTATCTCATAAAACATAAGAGAAGCAGTTTAAAACCCACTCCAGTAAACAATAGATTTGAAAATATTCAGACATCTAGCCCTGCACTACAAAATTAGCTATAAACATTTACAAGCAATATTGCAGAAAATAGGTACTACATCAATAGCAGATTGGGGAGCTGTACAAATAGGCAATATTTGTAAAGAATAGTTTTATTCTTTGCAAAGAAGCCAGAGGTCACATTGGTCTTGCCCTTGAAGCAGACATATGAGATGTGTCCGTGTGCTTTGTGACGCTGCAGTGATGAATATCTTCGACAAGCTAGTAAACAAATAGGGAGAATATGTGGCATTCATGAGCCCAGTGAAGCACTGATACACTACACGGACAAAGTTACAACTCTAATTTTGTGTACATGGCTTTGTCACCAATGTGAAATTACCCTGATAATGATTTTGTACTATTTTGTATTTTTACATAATTGTACACACACAGAGAGATGGATGTAGAACAACTCATTTGGGATAGTCTAAACATGCTGGCTGACATTGAGGGGCATTCCAGACACCCACGCTTCTGCCCTCTCTCTGAATGTGCTCTGCCCACAGATGACCAAATGGTGGTCACTTCTCTTTCTTCCTTCCCCTCCCTGATCTAACAGGACCATGATTCTAAAAGGAGACCTCCTGCCCAGCAATGTGCGCATGTGTGCACGTGTGTGTTCTCAGTCTTCTTCCATAGCTGAATTGTCACTCTACGTTGATTTTTGCCTCCCCTTTCATTGTTGCTTCCCTTTGGGCTAGCAAAGTCCCTCCCGAGGGGGATTCTACTTCTGGTTCCCTGCTTTCTTTGTCCAGACACTCTTAAGTTTGAATCTCAAAGTCAGTTGTTTTATATGATGACTCTATAATTCATAAATGGGTTTCTGATTTTTGTATTTAATTTATATATAGCATTACAACTGCGTGTTTTCATAAGGCAGCAAATTATGGTAACAAATGTGTCCAGTTATATGCTGGGGAAGGAAGAGATGACTTTCTCCCTTAACCTTTCTCCTTGCCCTGTACATGTTTGCTTAAAGGCGCTTTTCCCAGAGAAGGTTCTAGAAGGGGGAACATGGAGAATACGTTTGATCAGATTGCCCTTCCAAGCCATTTTCACACAGCAGAGTGATCTTTTACAAATATAAGTCTGATCATGCCATACCCTGCATAAATTCTTTTGATGTCTTCTCAGTGCATTTAAGAAAAAGCACAAAATCCTGAACAAGTTTTATTAGGCTTATGGGTTGATCCCTCTACCTTTCCAACATCAGTTCTTGCCAGTTGTTTCCCCATTTTCTGTGCTCCAGTTGCACTGTCCTCCTCCCAGTCGCCAGACAGTGCCACATTCTTTCCTGTCTCCGGACTTTAATAAATCTTTTCAAGCAGTGCCCAGTCAACCAGTGACCTTTCCTATTGTTGGGTCTCCACCTAATTTCTACCCATCCTTCAGGTCTTACTTTAAAGGTCACTTCCTTAGAGAGGCCTTCCCTGCCCTCCAAGCAGCATTAGGTTTACTCCATTATTCATTCTTAGAGCACTCTGTGATTTTTGTTCAGATCACTTTTGTTCTTCTGTAATAATAGTTATACATTTTTATGTGTATGTATTTTTTTGTAAATCTCATAGTAGATTCTAAGTTTTACAAGAGACTAGGATCATGCATGTTTTGTTTGCTGCTCCATCCCCAAGACCTTTATGCCAGGGCCTGTCACATCGTAGGTTCACAATGAATATTCCTTGTATTAAGACTGTCAGTCTCTCTTCTCACTGATTTATAGTGCTTGTAAAATGGAGTCCTGTTTATCTGAGAGGGTGATACATGTACAGAAAGTCTCTAACCATTTCCCTAATGTGTCTGTGGAGGGAGCCAAAACATATTTTTCTCTGCTGGACCAGGGTTGGGGTAGGACAGGGCTTTGAAGGGGAAGGCAGAATAAATTTTATGTTTAAATGAATACTTACTAAGTAGAGGAATAGAGTGATGTATTAGGTTATATTCCTAGGTTCAGAAGTTCTGATGTACTTCCCCCACCCCACCCCAAGATGGCTCCCTCGTCTGTTTGCTCGTTGTTTGCACTTGTTGTTTTTGCTCTTAGTCTGCTTGTCTTCTATTTAGGAGGCACTGGGAACCGAACCCAGGACCTCCCATATGGGAGGCAGGCACTCAACTGCTTGAGCCACATCCACTCGCCTCTAATATACTTTTAATTCATTACCAGCACCATCATTGTTCTGTGGAAATTGGGGTTCAACTGGTAGCTTGAGAAGTCAACCAAAGATGATCATAGTCAGGGGTCTGCAATCCATGGCCTATGGGCCACATCCAGACTGCCACCTCATCTTTGTAAATAAAATTTTATTGGAACACAGCCACACCCATTTTTTTTTTTTTTTAATGTATTCTTTCATGCTACAACTGCAGAGTTGAGTAGTTGCCACAAAGAAACTGTAAGACCCACAAGCCTAAAATAGTTGCTGCTTCATCCTTTACGAAAAAGTTTGCCTATCCCTGGTCAAGATACACAAGAGGGAAAGCAATCCTAGGGAAACAGATTATGTATATCTTATGCCTGTTTCTTCAGTACTCACCACAGTGCTTGACAACAAGCAGGGTGTTCAATAAACAATGTTTGGATTCAGTTAAGCCTAAATTTTTCTGGCACTCCCCAAAGTTCTGATTTGGAACTTGTGTTATTAAAGAGGGCACCAGCAGTTCATCCAAGAAAGTGTCTGCATGAATGGAAAGAAAAGCAAATACCTCTGGGAAACCCTGGGACCTTAATCTGGGTATACTTAAATTTGGATATATATTAGAAAGCTGGGCACAAGAAAAAACGCAAAAATTCTAGTAATAGATTGTGTTTACAGGCCAAAGCAGGATCAGGTATTACTTGGTTCCTAGATCACTAATTCTGAGGTTACCTGCAGTTGTTGTTAGAAGGCATGGGGAGAGAGGAGAGAATGAACCAGAAAACCAGGTACTGCCAATAAGAGGAGACTCCTTGCCTTCAAGGAGTTTATACCTGGGTTCAGGGAAGAAAAAAGACATACAAGGAGGAAACATTTAGAAAATAAAATTAAGAACATAATGTGTTGTGTAAACTTCTAGCCCAAGCAGAGTGTATTGTGGAAAGTCTGGAAGCAGAGAGATGTACATAGATTCTAGCTTAGAAAAAGTGTTAGTTGGTACCTTTCTTCTCCACAGCTTTGTTGTGGGGCAGGGGAAAGGGATGTAGGAGGGACCATTTATTAAACTTCTGCCACTAGTGTCTGGTACTCAGGCAGGTGCTTTAAATAGATTATTTCATTTCATCACCATGGGAATACTATGATGTAGGTCAATAGTCCTCAAGCCTAGCTGTTAATTGTAATCACCTGGGCGTCAATACCACTACCCAAGATTCTTATTTAATTTTTGTGAGTTGGGCCAGGCATAGGTAATTTCATAATTGCCCCAGGTGATTCTAATATCCAGCCAGGCCCTCAAATCAGAACTCAAGTCATCTTCATAGAGTGGTTAGAGCTCTAGCAAGGAGTTCTATAAATTATCAAAATGATCTCCAGGATCTCTCTTAACTTCTTAATTTACTTGCATCCAAGTCACTCACTCTTACTGACTGTGTTCCTTATAGTAAAATAGAAATGCAGAAATTTGATCCTTCAAATATTGCTCTGTATGGAAATAAAACTCCAGTAAATCTGAATGAGCTCTACCCTCATTTCTCTTCATGTCTGTGGTATGGAGCTAAATGAGCTCTATTTAATCATTTGTTGGAAATGATTCCAACAAAGAGTGTAGAGTGGCTGAGGGGTTCCCAAATTCAAGCGTGCATCAGCACCACCTGGAGCCGTGTTAAAACACACAGTGCTGCTCACCCCTTCAGTTTTTGTTTTTTGTTGTTGTTTGTTTGTTTGTTTTTGAGGTACCAGGGCCCAGGATTGAAACTGAGACCTCGTAAGTGGGAAGCTGGTGCTCAACCACTGAGCCACATCGTCTTCCATGAGTTGGGTTTTTTTTGTTTGCTTGTTTGTTTTTGTTTTTAGGAGGCACCGGGAACCTGGGACCTCCCCTGTGGGAAGCAGGCACTCAACTGCTTGAGCCACACCCACTCCCTCGCCCCTTGGATTTCTGATTCAGTGGGCTGGGTCAGGCCTCACAGTGCCCAGGTGACACTGATGCTGACGTTGCTGCTCCGGAGGCCACACCCTGAGGCCCTGAGGTGTCGCTGGCACCAGAGTAGCCTGTGGAAGCAGTGAAGACCTGTGTGGCCTCCTCCCACCTCAGCTCTTCCCACTGACCACCGGAAATGCAACTTGCTCTGCGACTCGCTGACTTCCAGTGGGTCGTAGTTGGAGAGCTGCTCTGTTCCGTACCTGTGGAGCTGCATTACTAGGAGCATGATGCTAATTCCCTTTGGTTGGCATCATATTCAAAAGTGGACATGGCTAGATGACACAACCAATGGCTAGATGCCTTCAGGAGGAAGCCTTCACCTTTAGATTGACTTAATTAACTATTAGTTTGCTGTGCCAAGAATGACCTTTCTGGTCTTTGTCAGTCTGTCCCCCATCCCTTTTTTTTTTTTTTTTTTAGTCTCTTCAGATCACTTTGTTTTTGAAGTTGCCCTCTTTTTTTACAACCTTGGTACTGCTAAGTGTACATAGCACATTTTACCTTAACAACCTTCAGTTTAAATTCCCTCATCAAAAAATGGGGAAACATGTACTACTTGGCAGGGTTTCTTAAAGATTATATGGCACAATGTATGTAAAATATATATATGAATGTCAACAACCAATCCTGAAAATTAACATCGATTTCTAAACGGTCTGTTTCATTCTTGTTCTTAGAAGAAACGAAATGCTTTAAAGTCCCCTTGGCATATTTTCCAAATGCGCTCTGTACTCACCCAGCCTGACGTTCATCACATGTTACTGTAATTTCTTGTTCAATGTCTCATCCCCGCTAGACTACAAGATCTATGAGGGCATCAGCCATGCCTGTCTGTCATTGTTGCTTCCTGCCCCCAGCACGTTGGGTAATACCTCATATCCCAGGATCGTCAAAATATAGTGTTGAGTGAATAAAATGTTAAGGGAAATAAAATTCCTTAGACTAAATAAAATAGCATTGTCCGTACTAAATTGCTGCCAAGTCTTCTTACTTAGAAGTTTGCTTTCATTACACTTAGAACACAGCTCTTAGTTCTCTTTCTTCGCGACTTTGCTCCCAAGCCTTTCTAAAACTCCTTCCCTGCCATCCCCAGCCTTCCCTGTGTTGGTGTGAAAAAGATGAGAACAGCAGCAAAGGAAGCACTGTTTGCAGTTGCTGTCTATGCTACTATCTCTCTGTTGACTCTGAATGATAAAAACATCTTCTCTTGTAATTACTTAGGATTTCCCATTTTTAACTGGCCAGAACAATTTTTTAAAATCTTATTATCACTTATAAACTACTAAACACAATGTAATGCAGTGTTTTGAAATCAAGTGATATTTACCCCCCTGCAAAAGCATAATTCATGACATTATCAGAAAATCATTAGCATTCACTGCAGATGGTTCCCTCAGTTTTTACTTTTTAGCCTCACCCCAATTCTCATTGCCTTTATAAATTAGTAGATGGAGCTTATCAAAGATTAATGCTTCCTTTCTCTTTTTCGTGACTAACTTTCTTTCCTCGAAATCAGTCTTTGAAGTCAGCCGAAATCCTGCACATAGTCTAGTCTGTTTGCACAACAGGAATTCTGAGTCCAGTGTGTTACAGAAACTAACTATGCTGCAGCTCAGAGCTCAGCTTCCCCAAACAGGCCTGCTCTGCTCTCTCTATAGGAGAAGACAGCAGTGGCCATTTCTCTTTTCCATTTGGGAGCTCTTACCTGTGAAAGATACCTGACCACAGGTATATTCAGAAGGAGGGTCAGGATCAAGGTGTAAATGCTACCATTTTCTGATTAATTTAAAGAAAGGAAGATTTAGATGGAGGATGATCTACATTATAGGGTGTGAGCAGAGTTAATGAATGCCCTATGATCAATTTTATGCTTGTTATTTTTCAATGCAGAAGATAGTCTCACATGCAGTATAAATTTGTATATCAGTCTTAAATCCACGTGGTCAATTACAAAGTCATGCAGTTTATTATAACAACCTTTGGAGGTCAGTGACATTTGTCCCTGTTTGCTGTCCAACTTCCACTGTTGCCATGAGAACACCTCAGTTTGCTTTTGTGCCTTCCAGCAGATACAATAAATTCATTCACCCTCCCATTTCAGGCGCTAAAGGCATGCCTGATGTCCTACCACCAGATCAGTTCCTTTGTCATTACCCCATTATAGCCAAGGGCTAGGCAAGGGCCCTTAGCTCATCCAATCAGTTTTTCCCTTCTAAGGCTCAGAACTTTGAGCTGAGCAAAGCAAAGGTGGAACAAATGATTGAAATCCTTTCATTCCAGAAGTGGCATCCAATAAAAACTCTACCAAGTCCTGCTACTAAGCAACTTTGGAGGTTCCCTGTTCCTATCTGTCCTGGGCCTTATTTTTTAATCTGTCCTTTGGTGAGCATCTTTCTTGCAAATGGTCAAAGTTTAGTGGTTAGAACCACTAAAACCTGAGGAATACAGAGATTTTTGGTCACCACTGTATACCCAGAACTTAGTGCAAGTCCTGGTACCTTGTTAGCACTCATTAATATTTGATATTGTAATAGTTAACACTTGAGTTGTTCTTAAGATTAGGGTATGAAATAGTCCATGTAACTTTTTTTTTTAAGATTTATTTTACTTATCTCCCTCCCCCCCCCTCCCCATTGTATGCACTTGCCTTCTGCTTTTTGGTTCTGTTTGTTGTGTGCTCTCTGTGTCTGTTAGTCTTCTTTTTAGGAGGCACGGGGAACAAAACCTGGGACCTCCCATGTGGGAGGGAGGCGCCTAGTTGCTTAAGCCACATCCATTCCCTGCTTGTTGTGTCTCTCATTGTGTTTCCTCGTTGTGTCTCCATCTTGCATTATCTTGTTACGTCATCTTGTTGTGTCAGCTTGCCATGCCGGCCCGCTGTCTTGTTTGTCTTCTTTAGGAGACACTGGGAACCAAACCCAGGACCTCCCATGTGGTAGGCGGGCGCCCAATTGCTTGAGCCACATCCGCTTCTCTTTGTAACTTTTTTTTGACAGAAATCATTTCTAGACTTTTTGATTGAAATACCACTCTACATGTTCAGAAATTAAAAATAAAAAACTTTACATTAAAAAACTTAATCTGTTTTCTCATGCAGTAATTCTAATTCTCTGAGTGTAGTTCATTGAACACTGAATTCAATCTAAGGTCATGTTCTTCCTCTAAAATGGAATCTCCATGAGTTAACATCTTTGAACTTCAGTTTTTTGTTTCTGTTTATTTTTTAATGTGCTTTATGGCATAGGACTAGATTCACTAAATTAAATAATTCAATAACTTGTCCAAAGCCTTCCCTTAAAAGAAAAAGACATGTCTTGCCATTTATTGAAGTCCACTTTTGTGTATTGTGTTTTGGAATTTTCCTCATATAGTGCTTAGACATTTATTATTGTTTACTTTTTATTTTAATTATTGTAAATAGGGGCCTCTTTTCCATTTTATCTTCTAACTGGTGTTGTTGTATTTTTGAAAACAATGTATATATTGAACTACTTTACTGTATTCTCTTTTTGTTTGCAGTGATCTTCCCATTGATTGTTTTTGGGTTTCCAGATATCATCTAATAAAAAGTTTTACTCCATTATTATGGAATGAATTGCTTTCAGTTGTCTCATTGCATGGATGAAACTTCCAACACAATGTTAAATAGTAGCTGGAGATAGTGGGCATCCTTATTGTTTTCCTTACTTCAATGAGAAAGTCACCGGTGCTTTTGTATTAAGTAAGGTGCTGGCTTATGGGTGAGACATGTATTTTATCATATAAAGGGAGTATCCAATAATTCTTATTTTAGTAAGTGTTTTTACATAAATGGGTGTTGAATTTTGTCAAAAGTCTTTTTCTCTATTTCTTCTGTAGTAATTGTCTGTTGATACTCTTGAGCAAAACAGTAACTTATTTTTCCAGAAAATTGCTTATTTAATCTAGGTTTTCAAATTTATTTGTATAGAGATGTGCAGAGCAAAATTAAAATTTCCCACTCTCGTTTTTTAATTTTTGTATTTTTGCATTCTCCCTTTTCTTTTTAATTATGTTTACTCCTTTGTTTTTTTTTATTATTAATTTTAAAGAGCCATCTTTGGGATTTCTTAGTTCTTCTGCTTTACTGTTTTCTGACTCATTATCTTTATTATTTTTTTCCTTTTGGTTTCTCTTGGTTTACTTTATTGTTATTTACCTTTTTCATTTGGATATTTAATTCATTTGCACTTTTATTGATATATTTAATGCTATGAAATTTTGTAGATTTTCTCATCTCATGTTTTCATTATTCTAATTTTAAAGAAATTCTTTAATATTGTATTGAATTTCCTTTTTGAACCAAGACTTATTTACTAATGTTTTCTGAAATTTTCAGATGGAAAATGTATAAGGGTTATTGCTGTAACATTTCTAAACGATACCACCATGTCATCATTTCTATTCAAAGTAATTTAATTTAGCAGGAAAAAGAAGCTATTTGGAATAACTTTCCATTGATGGATATAAAATCTTAGAAGCAGTACAAATATCTAGGTCAAACTAGATATGGTTATTAGCTATGGCCAGAGTTGGATGTAAAATAAAATAGTCTTAGCCTATCTTACCTTTAAAAAAAAAAAGTCTGCCTTCTTTTCAAGATAATGTACCTAAATAAGTAAATATATACTTTTTTTCAAATTTGTAATTGAATAAGATGGGTGTATGCATGCTTTTTTCTATGTTTAACCTGGTATTCAAGGAAAAGAGAGCTTTTTGGTTGTTATTATTTGGTGGATTTCTTGTGGTCCTTTCTGCCCTACAAATAAGAGAGAGAAATAGCCCCTATTTCTGTGTTTTAGTTGTGTCCTCCCTCAAATGACCATCTCCCAGTAATATTTTTGCATTTGATGTAGCTGAGCTCAATTAGACTTTCAGTTTCAATACTAGCATGTTCTCAAAGCCTAATTTGTGAATGGAAACCAGTAAAAAGACAGGCAGTCAAGGATCATGCATAAGTGATGGTGTAAGATCTGGGCTTAGTTTGTGTCTTACTTTCAAGTATAAAAGACAATAGCTGTTCATTTAAAAGGTTATGATCTAATTGTATCCATAATCTGAAATTCTGTTGTGCATGTACAATAATTTAAATTTCCAAGCCCAAATCAATTTCTGTATAAGGGTTATTGCTGTAACATTTCTAAACGATATCACCATGTCATCATTTCCATTCAAAGTAATTTAATTTGGCAGGAAAAAGAAGCTATTTGGAATAACTTTCCATTGAGGCCCTGTTTTATCTCGTCAGCATTGTCAGATATGATATTTATTTCCTTCCATATTCTGCATTCTTGACAGGAAAAAGGAGAAGAATTATAGATGACTTTGGGCAGGGTTTTATTTGGTTATAGATATCACCAAGTGAATACAAACCCACATGCCTCTCTACACTTTTAAAAAAAGATGAATCACTAAAATTATCTTTTAGATTTCTGTAATCTTAAATGAAGTCCACATTTATAAAAATATTTTTAAATATTCTTCTTATATTATTAGGCCAGAGGAATTTTAAGTATTACTATATTGCTAGTAAAATATTGTGCCTTGATTTAAAGGGTGGACATTTTATGGCCATTTACATATATTTATAAAAAAAGACCATAAATAGCAATAGTAATAATACTGAATTTTTTTAGATCTTACTCTCTTCTAGCCACTCGTCTAAGAACTTTGCATGTTTTAACTCATTTAATTCTAACAAATGTTATGTGCATCTGGTAGGCACCATCATATTATTATTTGTGGATGAGGAAGGCACAGAAAGATTAAGTAATTTAATGAAGGTCACCTGGTTTGTGGATGAGCCAGGATTTTAGTTGAACTCATTATTTTAATAGCATATGGATAAATTTCCATAACAATAAGCTACTTGTCTTTCATTTGTGAAAACTGTCTTCTTCAGCAGTGTCCCTGAAACAGAATAGTGATTTTAAACAATATTGAAAGAAATGCTTATAAGAAACTAGCCAATTAGAAAAGAAAAGCAATATATGTACTTCTTCGAACATCTAATCATACTATATCATTCAATTAAACCATCACTCTTAGAAGTAGAATCCCTGTATTGCCAAGTACAATCCTTGCCAAATATCCAGACACAATCATGGGCTTTAAGGATTACAAGTCACATAATAAAGGATAATGACCTAAAATTAAGCACACCGATATAGAAAGCTGAGACTGCTATGCTCAGTATAAATCAGCAATCTATTAGATTTAATGTGAGATTAAGGAGCTGTGTAACCTGCAATTACGCTGTTTTTCATTAAGAAAAACTGTGGTGATGGTGCTCAGCAGGATTCTTCCTTATATATACCTCTGTTTAATTGGATTGGGAACTGCTTAAACATCTTTGATTAGAGCTTATAAGAAGATGATCCCAGCTGTTTTTTCAAAGCTTAAGACAGCAGGCAGACAACAGGAGCATGTCAAGGCTCATGCAAACGCCTTAATCCTACTTTTCTCCATCAACCAGCTATTGCAGCCTTGTGTTTAACCTTGTAAGTACTAAATGTGCTTTGTCACTACTTTGGTAGATTTGCCATTGAATTGTTATCATTTAGTGCTTTTAACTTCACTACCATTATAACATCTCAATTCTCTCTGCTCTTGGGTACTGACTGTATTATTATTAGGATTTTCAGCATTTTATGCCTTAATTTTAAAGTAATTGATGGTTGTCCACACTTCTAAAATGTCAAATCTAGAATAGTGACTTGTTTATTCACACATCCCATTTATTCATGTGACAAATATCCAGCCCCGTTTGTGTCTTGCACACACGTTGTGGTAGACACAGGGAGAGCAAACATAAAGGCACATTTCCTTTTTAGATGGCCCACAGTCTTAAATAGCCCACCAGAAGATCATCTCAGCCAGCTCTTAGGAACTCATTATTGACAGTAAATAAAATAATTTGGAGTTCTCTTTTCCTTCTTTCTTTTTCTGACTACACTTTGCCTAACTCATATGTGCAGCACCATAACTTAAGAACTATCAGCTATAGTTTTACCCAGATAATACCATAGTATTTAAAGAATAAAGGTTAAGTGGTCAAATTAACTATCTCTACAGCTGAACATGCTTTAGAGGGTGTGGTGAAGGGGAAAGGGAGTGACTCTCTGATTTGTCCCAGTGACAGTGGGCAGCCAACAGAAAAGCAGACACAGTTAATGCTGAGCTGCTAGACCAGTCAAACAAGCTACCAAGTCCCAGCTGTGCCTCTTGATGTTTTCTGATTGCACCTACTCCTCAATCTGTGAACTGTTTTCTGGACCCAGACTCATCAAGCGCTGCCGCTTTTAAAATGCACGCAGGCAGGCATCCTAGGATATGCCATTATAAGCTGCTGCCAGGGGATCTTCTAGGAGATAAATGGAATCTGTGTGAAGTAAATTAGTGTGAACCAGTCAATCTGAGTGTCAGCCTTGAGCCATTTCCATGGATAACTAGCTGGCTGACTGAAGACCAAGATCTTTTGCCATATGTAGTTTGGAATCTCTACAATTCGGTTCCACAGGATGGGGGGGGGGCTGTTTATTCTTTAAATAAGGCCAATTTGACCTGTGTTTGAGATTTGTCAATGAAACAGACTTCTGAGGCATTTCTGTTTACCTCCCTGCTCTAGCTGTACCAAACACCTTTAAGTTGGACAACTTCTTTACTCCAGGAAACATGAGAGAATGGCCATGGAAATAACCACTTCCTCATTGCTTGAGCAGCCATTTTTCAGACTCCAGCTGTGCTATGCTTGGTTTGACCTTCCTATCTAAGATCTTTAAGGTTTTAAAACAAAATAATCATAATTTGGCAAAAACGAGTTCAATCTAAATCTTTTCCTCCCCCTTTTTATTTTAAGGAGTACATCTATGTGATCTTTAATTCATAAAGAGAGGGAAGTAGAAATTCTAGCAAAGCCTGATGATCATGGTTCCCAGTAGATATCTAGTGTTGAAATTAGAATTTCAGCCATAGGGGTACAGCGGGGAGAAGCCCCTCAATAGCAGTAGAATGAGAACCTTTTTTCCATGGGAAGAATTTAGAAACAAAAAGCATATGAATCAATAAAGCCATAAGAATTATCATTTAATAAGATTAAGTGATAAATGTAAATGGTTCTATTATGTAAAAATCATGTTTCCATAATTCTGTGTTCTGTTAGAAATCATATTCTGTTCTTACATTAAGATCACAAGAATTCATTTTATCTAATTAAATTATGATGGATCATCTTTATTTCCTTTTTTCTTTTATAACTTTAATAAAAAATTTTATCACCTTCTTGGTAGAATGAAATATCAGTGATATGGTTAAACACAGAATAAAAATGGTAATAGAATGAGACCAAACCTAGACTTTATATTTGGGGAAAAATTTTAAGAGCATTTTCTCTGGGGAAGCATTTTGTCTTCTACAGGAGGGAAAAACCTTGAAATAAGAAATGGACAAAACAATAATTGCTTAAAAATTCAACTATGAATAAGTTTATTTTCTATTTTTGGTCACCTTGTCTAGACTCATGTGTCTATAATATAGCTTTTGAGTACTTTATGTGAAGATACCACCGTTATGGGGCCCATGGAGACACATTTTATATATAAGCCACCTTTCCAGTATAGAGTGCATCTGCAGATGTTAGGTAGTATGAATCATAGCAAAGATCAAACCAAATGCTTTAAAAATTGAGTGACCCTTTCCTTGAACTAATGAAACAAAAATGGAATGTCCTGTGAGAACAAAGTTTGTTTTATGCCTGTACATTGATTTCAGAGAAATGAAATCCCTAGGGTAAATTTAACTTTATGATTTATGAGGGCAAGAAAAAAGAGAACAGAAATCAGCTAATTTTCCCTTATATTATAAGGAGTAGGTGTAATCTTTTGCAACACCTGACTTTTTATGAAGTTCTTGGACAGGAAGGGGAGTAAGCATTGTATAAATGATACTTTGGCCTTGAGATCTTGCCCAGCCTGGTCCACCTGATGTCTACATAACCTCATTCAATGCAGGAGAATATAGTAAACTTCTTAAACCATCACCAACCATAAGCAAGCTGTCCCATGAGCATTAGGCCCAACATGTTTGGGGAGACAGCATAGTATCTCTGAATTTCCAACTGCCTGAAACAAGTAAAAGATGACAGAAACTAACACCCTGGGTCAGGCCTATGATTCTTCCAGCCCAGTTTCTCACCTCAGCACCAGAGGTTCCACAGTACAGAAGCAAATTTGTTGTTGTTGACATCGGCCTCCAAATTTCAGGATGTGTCCAAAACATCTTGCTTCCCTATTAATGTAGCCCAGTGGGGTAGTCAGACGTGAGGGCCAAAGAATGGAAGACAAGAGAAAAGATTCATGTTAACTAGTGGGTTGATGAAGACTTCACGGAAAAGGTAGCATTTGATCTGAGCCTTGAATTAAGGGTAGTATTTTGGCAAGCAGAGACTTGGTGGGTAGGGTAGGAGGAGATCTCTCAAGCAATGGGATCTGCACAAAGACAGACACTGATAGAGAAAATAAGTGGCTACAATGAGTGGTCTAGTCCAGCTGTAGTATATGATATTAGTGTCTGAGATGGGGCAGGGTGGCAAGGGGATCAAGTAAGAAACTTCTAAATGTGAGTTGAGACTGTATCATGAAAGGTCCTGAAATCCACAGCTCCAGATTTCCCCATTGCAAACTGAAGAGAGGGACACTGGGTTTTTCTGCACAGGAGCTACATGATCAGACCTATATTTTAGGGATATCCAGTTTAAAGAATAACTAGAGGTAGAGATACCTATATCAGGCTATTGAAACAGGGGAATGACTCTGGTAATGGAAAGTAGGGGGAAGGTATAATCATCCTAAAGGGCTGGAGGAATTAGAGATGAGAAAACAGCAGTCTCAACTATAGATAACTTTTAACAGTTTTACAAATATCACTCATACACTTCTTCAGATTTACTTCCAGATTGGACTCTTAGTCTTCCTAATTTCTTATATAAGCTCTCATCCTTAACCCTTCACTTCCTCTAAGACCTTGGTTGACCTTTTAAATTCCATTATATCCTAAATGACTGGAAGCACATGCAGTGTTTCAAGTGCAGAGGCCCCATGGGTTCATTTGTTGGTTTTCTTATCCTCTTAATGGATTTCCTTTCCTAAAGTGCCAACCTTCTGCCAACTTTTTGCCTACATTTACACATTGGCCCAAAGTCCCTGTGTCATAACAAGTGATAGCTCAGAGGCATGTTCTTGGTTACATATATTTTGGGTCATATTTCCTTTAATTATGTTTCTTTCCCAGAACTAAATATACTGAAATGTTATGCAACCTTTATTCCCATTGATTTGGCCTGACAATTGTGTTCTATAGCTTGTCTAATCAGTCTAACATTTCACAACTTAGAAATTCTTAGTGTCATGTATAGTCCTGGAGATTTTACCATGTAGTCTTCCAAATGATTTTTCTGAAAAATACATTAAGAGGAATATTACAGTAATGTGGGAAACTAAACTGCCACATTTGGAAATATCTGTTTGTCTCTTACCCTTAGTTTCCTATTTCTTACATCCCTAATTATGATATCTCTCTTGTATTCAACCTAGCTATCTAAAAGTCTCATTAGATTATATTTACTGGTTTCCATTTATCTGCAAGAATGTTTACTCCTTAAAACTCTGATTTCTTTAGGGGTGTCTTAGTCAGCCAAAGGAGTACTAATGCAAAGTACCAGAAATCTGTTGGGTTTCATAAAGGGTATTTATTTGGGGTAGAAGCTTACAGTCACAAGGCCATAAAGCATAAGTTACTTCCCTCACCAAAGTCTGTTGCCATGTGTTGGAGCAAGATGGCTTCTGGTCTCTGCGAGGGTTCAGGCTTCCTCTTCCTCCTAAGGCTCTGTGGTCCTAGCTCCTTCCTTTCTCAGCTGTAGGTTAGCATAGGGCTTGGGTCTCTCTCCGGGGTTCATTTCTCTCCAGACTCAGCTGCTCTATTCTCTCCACAAGGCCAGCTGTAAACTAACAGGTGAATGGCTCGTCTCTCTTTCCTTACATATCTGCTTCCCAGTGTGTTTACTTCCCAGGGCTCTAGCATCAAAACTCCCACTTTCTCCTCTGCTATATAAGTTTCTCTGTGAGTCCCCGCCCACCAAGGGGGCAGAGTCTCAATATCCTACTGATGTGGCCCAATCAAAGCCCTAGTCATAATTTAATCAACAAAACTGAAACCTCTGAATTCAATACAATTTAAGGGTATCACTAGCCCAGAGGCGCAGACCAGTTTACAAACATAATCAGCATTTCTTTTTGGAATTCATCAATAATATCATACTGCCACAAGAGGTGTGTTTCTTATCCTTTTATTTATAGATTCCACTGGCCTACTTAATATTAAAATGAGACTTCCTACTATTTATCAAAGGTTTTTTTCCTATAATTTGGACAGCCATCTCTTAGAGATATTAGCCAAACATTGAGTATTCTCTGGTGCCACAGCTTGAGGATTTGAGAGGGCATCTTTCTATTCTTTACTCCCAGCAAAATTAAAATTATGAAATGATTGGCAACATTTTATGTGTGACCCTATGAAGTAATCAGTGGAGAAAAGCCACCTGTATTTTCTCTATCTGATGTGAACATGTGTGGCATGTAGGGTGTGAGAGAGCAATGCTTGCTCAATGGTAAACCACATTGTTAGCATTGGAGCATGCCTTCCATTCAATTTCAGTGAGTTCTTAAGTATACTAGTGTATCATTTTGATGTCATTCAAATAAAAATAAATTACTTTCAGAATAAGTAAACTAAGACATTTTTCTTCCATGTATCCTTCTCAACATTGACAAAGAACTAGGAAACGAAGGAATAGCCTAGATAATTTGATTTCTGTATTTTCCATTTCCTATCTAGGAAATGAAAGATCTCTGACACTTGACTAACCACCTGAGACAAACATTTCCTCCTGAGATAGAGGCAGCTATCAGCTGGGAATTTGGGACTACCTGCCAACCGTTCTCCCCAGTAATGGTGTTGTCTTAGGTTTGGCCTATGTAAAGGTTCCTGCCCTTAAGAATTCCAATTCTAGTGCCACTTAACAATTTCTTCTACTACTGATTCAAGAAGGAAATGTTTTGGATACGTTTCTTTGATACTGTGGTTTAAATTGCCCAAAATAAATTGTATATTCTTATCTTAAGTTCATATATAAATTATCATCTCTTTCTCAATTGCTAGCTTGATGTTCTTTTGATTGAAGGGTGCTTTTTAATTAGTTAAGTTCTGTAAATTCACAACTTTTCTATTAAAAGTAAAAAAATAAATAAGATTAATTTTATTAATTTAATAAATAAAATAATTAGTAAATAAATACATTTATTTACTTTTAATAGAGAAGTTGTGAGTTTACAGAACAATCATACATAAAATACAGGATTCACCTATACCACCCTACCACCAAACCTTCGCACTGGTGTGGAAAATTTGTTACAATCAATGACAGTACATTTTTATAATTGTGCTATTAACTATAGTCCATGGTTTAACTTATGGCTCACTGTTATTGTGTGCAGTTCCATGGACTATTTTTAAATTTTTATTCTATCACCTATATACAACCTGGCATTTCTCCTTTTAACCATATTCAGATATTATTTAGTGCTGTTAATAAAGTTCACAATATTATGCTACCATTCCCACCATCCATTACCAAAATATGTCCATCATTCCAAAGAGGAACCATGTACATTTTAAGCCTAAGTTCCCCTTCCCTATCCCCAACCCTTCCCCTGATAATCTATATTCTAGATTCTGACTCTATGAGTTTGTTTATTCTAATTATTTCCTACCAGAGAAATTATACAGTATTTGTCCTTTTGTGTCTGGCTTATTTCATTCAACATGATGTCTTCAGGGTTCATCCATGTTGTCACATGTATCAGAACTCCATTCCTTTTTATAACTGAATAATATTCCATTGTGTATATATACCACATTTTATTTATCCATTCATTGGTTGACGGACACAGGTTGCTTCCATCTTTTGGCAATTGTGAATAATGCCGCTATAAACATTGGTGTGCAAATATCTTTGTGCATGCCCACTTTCAGTTTTTTGGGATATACAGTTATCCTTTCCACATCACAACTTTCCCCATTGCAGTTTCAGTATATCACAGGTCGGCATAAGAAATTAAATGGGAATTTGGGGGGAGTTTTGCAGAAGCCGCAGACAACTTGCAAAGGCTAGCAGATGATAGAAAAAGTTTAGAATCTCAAATGAATAAAATATATTTATAGTATTGTGTAATATTGCCTATGACCAAATACTTAACCCAAATTTTACAATAAGGTACTGTAAATACCCCATAAAAGAAAAAGAAAAATTTCATCTTCTTCTCCAGTACAAAGGGAGGGTCAAAAAAAAGTTTACATGAATTTTCCAGGTTGTAGGGCTAACCCCCATGATGTGGAAGGGATAGCTATACCTAGCAGTGGGATTGCGGATCACGTGGTAATTCTATACTTAACTTTCTGAGGAACTGCCAAACTCTTCCACAGTGGCTGCAACTTTTTACATTGCCACCAGCAATGAATGAGTGTTCCTATTTCTCCGCATTCTTGCCCACACATGTAATGCTCTGTTTTTCAATATCTCCCATTTTAATGGTTGTAAAATGATATCTCATTGGGGTTTTGATTTGCTTTCCCTGATGGCTAATGATGATGGACATCTTTTCATGTGTTTTCTGGCCATTTGTATATATGTTCTTTATAGAGATGCCTTTTCAAGACTTTTGCCCATTTTTTAATTGGTTTATTTGCCTTCTTTTAATTGGTTTATTTGAAGAATTTCTTTATATATTCTGTATATTAAACCTTTATCGGATAAACAGTTTCCAAATATTTTCTCCCATTGTGTAGGTTGTCACTTTATTTTCATGATAAAGTCCTTTGATGAGCAAAAGTTATAAATTTTGCTGAAGTCTCATTTATCTATTTCTTCTTTTGTTGCTAGTCCTTTGGGTGTAAAGTCTAAGAAACTGTTGCCCAACACAAGGCCACTTCATTTTCTTCTAAGAGTTTGATAGTTTGGGTTCATATTTAGGTCTTTGTTTCCATTTGGAGTTGATTTTTGTATATGATATAAAGTAGGGGGTCCCCCCCCCCCTTTTTTTTTTTTCTTTGCAAATGGAGATCCAGTTTACCAGGACCATTTGTTGAAGAGACTATTCTTTCCCAATTGAGAGGTCTTTGTCCCCTATTCATAAAGCAGTTGACCATAAATATGAGGGTTGATTTCTGAGCTCTCAATTCAGTTCCCTTGGTCTATATGTCTTATATGTCTGTTCTTGTGCCAGTACCATGTTGTTTTGATTACTATGACTTTGTAGTAAGTTTTTAGATCAGGAAGTGTCAGTTCTCCAACTTCATTCTTCTTTTTCAAGATGGTTTTAGCTATTTGAGGTCCCTTACTCTTCCATATAAATTTGGTGATTGGCTTTTACATTTCTGCAAAGAAGTTTCTTGAAATTTTGATTAGGATTATGTTGAATCTGTAAATCAGTTTGGGTAGGATTGACAACTTAAATTTTAGACTTCTAGTCCATGAATATGAAATGTGTATAGAAACACTGCTGGGTTTTTTGGTGTTTATCCTGTAGCCTGTCACTTTGCTGAGTTCATTTATCTAGACAATTCATTTAACAAATCCAAGAGCTTTGTTGATTATTTTTCTCAGGATTCTCTGTATATAGGATCATATCATCTGCAAATAGGGAAATTTTTCTTCTTCCTTTCGAATTTAAGTGTCTTTTATTTCTTTTTTCTTGCCTAATTGCTCTGGCAAGAACTTCCAGTACAATGTTGAATAACATTGTGACAGTGACCATTCTTGTCTTGTTCCTGATCTTAGAGGGAATGTTTTCAGTCTTCCAGCATTAAGTAGGATGTTAGCTGTGGATTTTTCATAGATGGCCCTTATCATGTTAAGGAAGTTTCCTTCTGTTCCTAGTGTCTTAAGTGTTTTTATCACGAGGGGGTGCTGTGTGATTTTCTCTTTAACCCATTGATTGTTTATGAGTATGTTTTAATTGCCACATATTTGTGAATTTTCCATTTCTACCTCTATTTGTTTCTAGCATCATTCCATTGTAGTTGGAGAAAAATATATTACATGGTTTCAATATTTTTATAAATTTATTGAAACTTGTTTTGTGACCTAAGATATAGTCTATCCTGGAGAATGGTCCATGTGCACTCGAGAAGAATTTGTATTTTGTTGTTGTTGGATAAAGTGTTCTCCATATGTCTGTTAGGTCTAGTTGGTTTAGAGTATAGTTCAAATCTTGTATTTCTCTATTGATCTTCTGACTAAATGTTCTATCCATTATTAAAAATAGTGTATTAAAGTCTTCTGCTATTCATGTAGAACTGTCAATTTTTCCCATCAAATCTGTCAGTATTTGCTTCATATATTTTGGGGCTTTGCTGTTAGATTCATATATATTTATATCTATTACATCTTATTGTTGAATTGGCCCCTTTATCAGTATTTAATAACCATCTTAGTCCCTCATAACTGTTTTTGACTTAAAAAACAGTTGACTATTTTATCTGATATTAGTTTAGCTACCCCAGCTCTCTTTTGGTTACTACTTGCATGATATATTTTTTCCATCCTTTTACTGTTAACCTGCTTGTATCTTTGAATTGAAAGTGAGTCCCTTGCAGACATCATATTGTTGGGACATGCTTTTTTATCCATTCTGCCAATCTCTTCCTTTTGATTGGAGAGTTTAATCTATTTATACTTAAAGTCACTACTGACAGTGCAGGATATTCTTCTGCCATTTTGCTATTTAGCCTTTGTAAGTCTTATACCTTTTTTGTCCCTCAATTCTTCCATTAATGCCTATTTTTATATTTAATCTGCTTTTTTGTGTTGTGCCATATTGAATGCCTTCTCTATCTGGATATATTTTTCATATATTTTCTTTGTAGTTACCATGGTGTTTAACATCCTAAATATATAACAATCATATTTGATTTGATACCAACTTGATTTCAGTAGCATACACATATACTTTCCCTATACCCTTCCATCTCCCTACCATTTTTTATACTTGTTACCACTTATATATTTATACATTGTATGTCCAAAACTATCTATCTATTTGCATTTTAGCACCTGTAGGAAGTACAAAATGGAATTACGTACCAAACCATATAATACAATAATACTTGCATTTATAATTACCCAAATCATTACCTTTACTGGAGGTCTTTATTTCTATATGCTCTTTTCAATCACTGCCTAGTGTCATTTCCTTTCAGACTGAAGAATTCCCTTTAGTCTTGCTTATGTATTGCAGATCTAGTGGTGATGAACTCCCTCAGCTTTTGTTTATCTGAAAATGTTTTAATCTCTCCCTCATTTTTGAAAGAAAGTCCCACTGGATATAAAATTTTAGGTTGGCCATTGTTTCTTTCAGCACTGCAATATTTCAGCCAACTGCCTTCTTGCCTCCTTGGTTTCTGATGAGAAACTGGCACTCTATCTAATTGGGTCTCCCTTATATGTACCATGTTGCTTTTCTCTGGCAGCTTTCAGAACTCTTTCCTTGACCTTTGCCTTTAATAATGTGACGAATATATGGCAGGATGTCTTTTTCTTCATGTTCATCCTGTTTGGTGTTCTCTGGGTTTCTTGGATGTGCATAATCACATCTTTTACTACGTTTGGAAAGTTCCCTGTCATTATTTCTTTGAATATTCCATCTGCCCCTTTCTCTCTTTCTTCTCCTTCCGGGACTCCCATACTGCATAGATTGGTATGCTTGATGGTGTCCCAGAGATGTCTTAGGCTATTTTTGCTTGTCATAATTCTTTTATCTTTCTGCTCCTCAGCCTGGCTCATTTCAATTGTCTCTGAGTTTACTGATTCTTTCTTCTGCCACCTCCAATCTGTTTTTGAAATCCTCTGGGGAATTTCATTTCACTTATTGTGATCTTCAATTGCAGTAGTTCTGTTTGGTTCCTTTTTTAAATTTCTGTCTCTTTACTAAGATTCTCATATTGCTCGTTCTTTGTTTTCCTGATTTACTTTAGTTCTTCCTCTGTATTTTCCTTCATCTCCTGGAGTATTTTTAAGATCTTTTTTTTTTTTTTTTTGGTATGTTCACATTTTAGTCTATCATTGGTATTTTCTGGATTTTTATCCTCTTCCTTTGGATGGGCCATCATTTCATGTTTCTTTATACTCTGCTGCACACTGTACAGTTTAATATTTTAGAATGTTAACCCTGGGATTTATTGCTTGAGATGTCTATTTCTTACTTTTGTAACCAGTTGGTGATATGACAGAGATTTTCTTGAGCTTCAGGCCTCCTATGAAGAAGGTCTGCCCAAGGCAAATGCAGTGTGTAGGGTGCTCACTGGCTTTTGCGTGCCTGCTTCTTGTCCTGGGCTTGTGCTTGTTAGTTCTTTCCAGAAGTTTAGTTGTCCCCTTTATTTCCCAGGAGACAGATCTCCCTTGCCCAGGTGTTGAAAGTTGGCAAGCTTTGCCCCAGGCTATCAGCCTCTATAGTTTCTTTGGTTGTCTCAACTTGCTTTTGCCTGGAAGGCAAATTCTGGGAGGGGCATGCTAGAGAGCACTTTGCCAAGTCAGTCTTTCCCAGCTGAAACAGCGCCAGGGACCTGGAAAGACAGCACAGACTGGCTCCAAAATACCCTGGGGAGGAGTTAAGATGGGTGCCTGGAGCTTCTTCCATGGCTGCCCAAAGCTGAACTTTCTTGACCTGTCTGGCAGATGCAGCCCTTATACTTGTGCCCCAAGCCCTGAGGAGCCAGACCGTCGTTAAGGCTCCTCCATGGTGACCTTTGTCCGGGGCAAGTTGGAGCAATGGCCATCCTCAGAGCCAGGCCTCAGCCGTCCAAAGTCAATTTTCAAAAGCCGTGATCAGCTATTGGCTGTGGCTGTCCCTAGTCTTAGGGAAGAGGGCATTAGGGAGATAGCCAGGGGCTGGACCCCAAGGCAGCCTGCCATGAAGAGTTGGGGATGGGCACTGAGAGAGCAATTTACTGGTTTTTACTATAATTTACCAGCCTCTTCCTCCTGCTCTTCCCTAAATGCTAGACAGTGTTTTACTGGCCTCTGGAGTTTCAAAATATTTGTTTCAGACAATTCTTCCCTGTTAAATAGTTGTTCTGATGGAAGGACTGAATCCTGGAACTACCTACTCTGCCATTTTCCCATAATGAAAGGTTTCTTTTGGATTCTTTACCTTATTCTAAATTTTCTAATGCAAGCTGGGAAGTTTACTTTCTGTTCTTCTTATAATTCTCCCCTTACTGACTGTTCTACAGTTTACCAATATATGGAGGTCTGTTTGTTTTCTCCTTCGGAATCTATCTTTCTTTTAACTTAGCATCTTCTCAAACTTCTGAACAGTAAAATTAATGCTTATCAGTATACATCATGGGATTAGGGTCCTTATGAGGAAAGTCAAATGACTTTTGCAGAACCTAAATTGTATGAAGCGTGCAAGAGTTAATATCTGATATCTTCTTAGAACTCATTCATCATCTATACTTCCTTTTAGTGATGAAGAGGGGCTTTCAGATAAGGTGTTACTGAGTTGCTTTGTCTTCAATAATTATCTTTATCGTTTAACTTAGAAAGCTATGTTTGCATTGCTGATTTAACCACTTTATATCTTCTATCCAGAACTTCTCTTCTTCACCAAATTATAGGTAAAGCTAAGAAAATAATAAGTAATGTTTCCCTAAATTATTTTCAACCAGATATTCTGAATTTACTCAGTAATGCTTAGAGACCAATGTTACGAAAATTATTCTGATTTGAAGTAAACAAGAAAAAGTACCTGCTTATCTACTCACCACCTCTCTTCGCTTGAAACACTGCTTACAGGGAAATGGTACTGTAAAGGAGTAGTCTAAATCGCCCCCATAAAGAACTCTAGGAAAATTTTCACCAGTAACTCTGAGAGCTATCCTGGTTGGAAGTGAGGAAGTCCAGCAGAAAGAGAAGAAGCAGTTGCCTCATTCCCTGTCCTTCTCCTTTCCCACTTCCCAGCCTATACATTTTCTCTCTATCATCCTCTCTCCCTCCTGATATGTGTGTCTCAGCCGTAGAGTTTATATAATTTGATTAGCACTGGTTTTCATGTCAGGGTTGACTAATATGAAATGACTTCTTGGACCCCCATCCTTACATACAGAAGCAATATAAAGAGTTGGGATTCTGCTGCTTCTCCTGTTAACAGATTTGACTTATGAAGGGAAGTACAATTCCACAGGAGTACCACACCACTTCTTAACCCTGTCCCTTCATTCAAGAAGCAACTTCTTCATGACTGGGGAACCAAAACCAAAAAAGAGCCAGTTCTCGGAGGAGTCTTGATGCTCATGCAACCTAACCCTAACTCGGACTATCCAACTTCTTGGCTGGCACTTTTCTACTACAATTATGCTTGCAGTTATCAGTTATTACATGGACTCCAACTAATTTAGTTTTGGATGATTCATCCTGAACTGAAACTTATATTTTCCCTATTGATTAATAAAGAGAGAGGCTGTTAAGGAAATTAATAGCATAAATGTGATTCTAAGGGCTAAGGTATAACTTATATTTTAAAAGATTTGCTTTTAAAGAATTTTGTCCACTATAGGAAAGCGTCCAGTGGATGCTTTGACCAGGAGTCACCTTGTTTATTCTCAGGAGTAGCCACACTACAGCCTCAGCCCTTTTCTGGTCACCTTCCATCGAGTTCCCTCACCCGGATATCATAGCCACCCAGACTTCTCTCTGCGGCTGCTCTGCCTTCCTCTGATCCTCAGGCAAACCAGACATTACCATTGTAGGAAGAAACCAATCTTACCTCTTTCAGAAAGGGCTTCAGAAGTCCTCGCTCTTTCCAGGCTAGTGTTGTAGCCACGTACCCTTTTGGTGTCTGTTCAAATGACATCATGAGTAGTTAGGTGGTCTTCAATTCATAACTGGCAGAATTTGCATCTCAGAGCCACCCAGAAAATAGTATTCCACATCAGATTACAACTGCAGGAAGATGGAAAACTCATATAAATTCAGTGTTAACTAATCTTCCTCAACTTTCCATTAAAAAAGTTTCACTTAGTTATAAAGAAGCATTAGATATCGTATTCAATTCTGATTTTTTTTTTCATTTTCCAATCTACGTTGAAGAAGGCAAAGTAAGCCTGAAGTCTGATGGAGGATGTAGCTATTGCTATTCAAATATAATCAGGAAGTCCTCTCACTTGATATCTCAGTAGATACTCTTAAAGTAGGGGTAATATGTACACAGCTCTTTAGCTAGATAGGTTTTCCTGATAAGACATCTGTGCAGTGAAAAGCCACTTTGTAAACTAAATTTGGGATCTCTTCAAGTGACATCCTCTTTGCTTATAAACTTGGTGTTCATTTTAAGTACTTTGGTTGATTATTACTCCCTCTAAGTTAAAATACATTGATTTCTTTTGTAATCTGTTAATATTGCATTAATATTTATTTCTACTTGAATTTAATATTGAGGTTTTTTTTTTTTCTCTCAAGCCTGTACAGTTTTTTCTTAGTTGATATCATGATGACTCCTTAACATTGTCATGGGGTTGTCAAACAGGGAAGTGAGCAATTCTTGGCCACCATATTGAACTAATAGATTTGAACTCAGGCCTTGATTTCTTTGCTATACCTCATTTCACAAGACTGAGCTATCTTTTACTATTGCCTGACCTCTACAAAGTATACATTATTTTTCCACTGTTGCATAAAATGGAATTAAGATTCTTTATTTCAGTTTTATTTAGTGCTACAGTATTTTATTCTGCTTTAGCTGACCAACATTTCAAATGGTTTTATCTTTTTATTAATGAACGTCCTGTAGATATCTCCATTACTTCCAAAAAGCCCATGCATATGATGGATGGGCTTTATTTTTAAACCATTCATAAGTCATTGTATTGAAAACAGTACTTGGAGCTGCAGATTTTATTCATACTGAAAATGATATGGATTTTTAACATGTGCTTTATTTATACTAGAATAGTAGGTGAGCTCGGAGGAATCAGTTGCTGTTTGTGGAAGTGAATGGAGATTTTTTTCCCAGTGGCCATTCTCTTGGTGGTGAGTGGGTATTTCTTGGAGGTATTTGTTGCCTAGGCCTAGTTACCTTCAACAGCAAATGTCACCTTTGTGCAAATTATGCAAAAAGGAAGGAGGGGAATTTTAGAGGATGATGAAAAACAAGATAGAGAATAGAAGGGAGCAATGGAAGAGAGCATTACCACCAAGAACAGATGACCCTGTCACTGCAATTTTTTTGGACACTAAGTCTTTGTATAGGGTCTGCCTCATAATCATCAGGGTTTCCTCCTACAGTGTTCTTGAATTTGGTTTAAAAACTACTGATTTCATATTGCCTTGAACTGAGCCATTCATTTCTTTAAGATCTTAGAAGAGTTACACTTATAGTTAAAATACCATAGTCAAACACATCCATGCAAAGGACAGGGACTCCTTCCTCTATCTAGCTACCAAAGATATTGCAAAGTTATTTAGAAGACTGGCCTTTCAGTTGTCAATACTTTGAGGTGTGTGATGAGTAAATGGAACAGCCTTACATCTTTCAGGAGTGGAACTGTCAAGTAGAGTTTGTCTTTTTTGCCCCCACCCGTAAATGTTGACTATTTCAGAATCCATTAAAGAGGAAATAAACGGTTGGTTTTAAGTCATAAGGATGAGCCTAGCAAACATTTGCACTCTTATTGATGTCAAAAGTATCTTTCTGCCAAGTTCTAAAACACACCTTCAGTAACTACTGAAATTATCCAAGAACTCTGTGATGAACTACAAGTGGAGTTTAGTATTGATAAATAAAAGTCAATATCTATGGTGAAACGACAACTTACTGTGATAAATGGGCTCACCATCAGTAAAGATCAAATTATTGACTAAGGACAAGGGAAAAAAAAAAAAAAACCCTGATTATAGCTAACCTCTACAGGTAAGAAGAATTAGCCACAAAAGCTGTTCAGAAAAAGTCCAAAGACAAATGTAAAGAGAATTCACTTAAAAATATACCAAAATAGGCAGCAACATTCTTTTAACAAATACATTTGTGGCACTAGGCTAATGTGTTTCTTTGGCCATGCCTGGGTTCACCCTTATTCATAGGCTTTGAATGAGCTCCCTTTAGGCTTCACACATTTCCACTCAAGGAGGTCTGATTCAAATTTCACATCTGGACCAGCCTATTGCAGGGAAGTTCTTCTCTGCACTCCCAAAAGTCATGCCACTCTTGGAATGTTACCTCTAATACTCCTGCTAGTCACTTTTCCCTGTACTTCAATTAGAGCACACGTTGTATGAGGGTACATTAAAAGTGCCTTCAATTTTTCACCCTTCACCCAGCCCAGCACACCAGCACAGAGCTCTACCCATAGTGAGCACTAGATCAATATTTGTTGATTTCATCATTTTTTAAATGATTCATTAGAGAAGTCTTGGTCACATATCATGTCAGAGTTTAATGATGAACCATCACAGAAAACACCCAAAAGAACAATTGTAGGTATTAACCTATCAGGAAAAAAAAAAAAAAAAATGGAATGGCAGTAATTAACCTCTTCCACATCTATCTGTTGTTTGCAATTGACAGAAAATAGGGATATCTTCTACAGTATGTTTAATTGGATGCTCTATAAACTACCCAGTAAAAATAACAAATCTTGTACCATTTAAGATTGGGAAGTTAAAATGTAATTAAGCAAGATACCTAAAGAACCAATCCTCTCCCCACTACCCCCATGGTCCACTAACCATACTCTCAGAAATCGGAGGCAGTGGCAAAAAAAAAAAAAGCTGCATGGTATTTACTAGTGTCAGTTTAGTGAAGATCATGAGGCTAAAACTACATTTAACTTTTTTACTTTCTTGGGAGGTTTGGAGCAATTCCTCCTGGGATTATTGCCACTCAAAATGGCTGTAGACATTTTCATTGTTGTTCTAATATCATGTCCTCTTTCTCTTTGAGACAGGGTCTTCTAAATATTTGGCACTTAATAAATATTTGTTGGAGGAATGAATAAATGAAAGTTTTAAATTATGAAAGAAAATTTTATAGAATGACAAATGGGATGCATTTGCCCAAAGGCTGTAAGAAATTTAGCTGTATGATTAATTCCCTCTTTCAAATACCAATGTAAATGTCGCTGGAAATTAACAAATAAGATATATAGAGGTAAAAGTCATTAAACTAGGCCAGGAAATCTTAAACAATAAAATAGTGTTCTGCAACTTTGATCCATTTAACTATCCCACTTAAACATTTCACAGAAATCTATGGATTTTAAAATAATTGGTAAACAGGACCTACACTGAGGAAAATTAAATTAAAGGCAGTTATACATCAATAACTACATAGACTGTATAATTTAAAAAGTCCTGAGTATTTTTTCTCTGTGTAGTTATCCTCCTTCCAAGTCATGGACTAACCCACTCCAATTTTACAAAAATGCATCTTTGGTCTCAAATAGGCCTAACCAAGAAACTGAACAGATCTAGTAAAAAGATAATTCAAAGTACATATCCTCTTGGATCAGTAGGACTTCCAGCATGGTACCTCTGCTTCATTCATTTGTTCATTCATTCATTCCACACATCCTTAGAGGATACCTTCTATGGCTCAGGCACTGGTTATATGCAGGGCTGAAGTTAGTGAATACAATAGATATGGTCGCTACCTCTTTTTTTTTCCCCTAGAAAACTCAAGTGTTCAAAATTGAAATCTGGTTTACTCATTTAAAATGAGAATTTCAGATAGTTTTTTGTTGTTGTTGTTCATATTTTGTACCCAAAGTTTTTATAGAAGTAGTGAGTTCAAGCTTGATTTTCATACTACCATAGAAGTACTATGTTCTTCTTGGTAAAACTGTTTGGGGGAAGATTTAGACCAGAATTATATTACTAGTCTCCTTAAAAATGTGTAGATGCAGCCCCAGGTTATGATTACCACAGCTCTGCACACCCTATTTAAACAAGAGGCGGAATGTGGAAGGCGTGAGCACTACTCAGGCAGCTTTGGGCCTCAGACAGGCCGTGCTCCTTTTTGTCACTTAGTGAATGTGTGAAGTGACACAGTCTCTAGCCTTCTTTGTGTTGCTCTCTCGTCGCCTGATGGAGGTTTAGTAACAGTGGCCAGGCCCACTCCCCTGTGCCAACAAGCATAGTATTTCATGCATGATTTATAAATACATAGTTAATTTACGGTTTATAAATAATATACTGTGTGTGTTATCAAGATATGAAGAGACAGTGGTAGCGTTTACTGGAGCAATTTCTAATAGATAAAATTCCATGTACTCAGTAGTATATATATTTATTATGTTTGTCTTTAAAGAAGCAAGTGGGACATAATATTAATTATTGGAGTATTTCTTTCTTTGTTTTGTTTTCACTGAGTTTCTTCATGAAGACAATGCCCACTTTGCTGACAAAAGATTCCTAACACAAATGCAACATGGAATATGTAGCTTATGGAGCTAACAATTTAAACCAAGTATTACAACTTGTGGAAAAATATGGAAAATTGAGTCTATGTTTCCCAAACAGAATTGATGGGGGTGATGTCTTCATAGGAAATTTTAGACTCCTGTAAAGAGACATAACATTTAAAACACCAGCCCTCCTTATTATCATTTTCAGTATCATTTTCAGGAAATGCATTCTATACTTCTATACCCTTTTAGGAGTGTTTCGTTTTTTTTTTTTTTTCATACTGTGCTTTTTATTTAATGAAGGGGACCAAAATATAAACAAAGTGTTCATCAGCAGTGATTTCTGTGATAAAAGGAACCATTGTGTCAGTGTTGGGCTCGTCTTTCTAATTGACTAGCCTGATTGTCTTCTCTCTCTGTCCTGTTGCCGCTAATTGACTACATTGTTTTAGATTTATGCATTAAAAATAGGATTTCTACTTCTAAGGGATCACTTTGTTACTTTGTAGCTTTTAAGCTGATGCTGTGAACTTATTTTTCTTCTAAGATAAAGTCACATCTATAGATTTTTCAACTAATTACATGTCTGCCAATAAATACTTAGAGGATACATTTTATTTCAATTTATTATTTGAATTTACATAGTGTATCCCTGGAAACATCTGTGGAACTGAAAGGAAATGTTTTAATGGTGTTTATTAGCACTTTTTCATTGCTCTCTTTTGCTTTTCTTCTTCTTTTTTTTTTTTTTCCCCCCCTCTTTCTCTCTTTTCTTTAATAGCTCCAGTCAGTCTGGTCAAGCATGACAGAAACTCAAACTCGGCAAACTTCCAAGATGCTGAGGACGTGCCTGACAGATGTGTCTTGGAAGAGTCCGAGAGTCCAGGTGAAAGCCATTTAAAAATAGTCAAGTATAAAATGATAAATTTGACACAGCTTTGGGGTTCTTGGAGGGGGGGTGGGGGAGAGGATATTGTAATGCTGTTTTCTCTTAGCAGCTGCACTGTCAAATTAATGGTCACCTCCAGGGGTCACAGTGAGGAGCTGTTATCTTTTCCTCTTTCATCAAGAATTCAGTCCAAGAAGTACAAAGGCTTTATGACTGAGAAGGAAAGCTGACACTATTAGTTCATTATCATCAATTTTAGGCTAA
The DNA here is from genome assembly GCA_026826555.1 of Tolypeutes matacus. Lineage (NCBI taxonomy): Eukaryota > Metazoa > Chordata > Mammalia > Cingulata > Chlamyphoridae > Tolypeutes > Tolypeutes matacus. The sequence goes on from JAKSZT010054395.1 coordinate 4,924,763, forward strand.
ACTGATTAATAGAGGCAGATTCAAAACTGGAGAAATGGCAACATTTTAAACATTTCAAATAATGGGATCTAGCAAGAGTCAAGGGGAAGTGAAGCTCACTGAAGAAAAAAGAAAATTGTCATCATTACAATTCTATTTGCCTTTCTAAATATAAATAGGGCTCGAAAGGGGATTGTAGCATGACAGTAATAGATGTTGTCAGCTGTTTAGAACAAAACAAACAAAAGAAAAAGGTAACCCTTCCTCACACAATAAAATTCACTGTGTCAAAGTTACTTATATTTATATTCCCTTTGTAGGAAGAATAGACAGAAATATATTAGAAGGATCCAGTCAGAAACACTTAAGCATCGGTTTTTGTTTCTGTTTTTGCGTTGTTTTGGAGCATAGTCATAGCGACCAATTAATTTTAAAATACTGTAAACATTGGATGACTTTTCTAGATCACTATAAAGCCATAGGAGGCTAAGAAGGCACCTTATTACCATGAGTGGAAGAGTTAAATATCCCCCCCACCCCACCCCCATTTCTCCCTACTTGATATTTTTCTTTCCTGTTTTGTCCAGCCACTGTGTACCCTATACCCTCTTGCATCTTTGTGTGCTGATCCATGTATCATATTTTTGATTCATCCTCTCTGTGGCCTGTCAGCTTAGTTAAGAGATTTCCAAATCTTGTAGCCTCCGCTGACAGGGGGCAGCTGCAAACAGTCCCCTGATCCTTCCCCGAGGAGAGCTGCTGAGATTTAATTTTCAGTGAAAGGTGCAGCCTGCAATCTATGTCAGGTCCCCTAAGTCATCTCGGAACCCCAATAGGCCCAGTGGCGGTGGCATTGTATTTCAGCCTCTCCACTACACCAAGATTCCTCCAAAGAGGAGCTGCCGCCGTGCACCCGGTCTCAGCCACCCTTCCCTGTGGCGCCCACGGAACTGAGAAACGGCGTCTTCAGCAATGACAGGAATATTTAAACAGCAAGTTAATCCCTGCCCTCGCCACGATATCTAAAGGAAAAAATGTAAACCATTCTCACTCTAAGAGGGAGAAAGTAGTGGGAGCATTACATTTCTATAATAAAAATTATTTTTAAATTACTTTTTGTTTTGGCTAAAATTGCCTAATTTTGAATGCATTTTTTATAAATGTCTTAATAAACAGTTTTCTGTGAACCATTTTGTCAGAAAGTTAAATCAGTGAGTCAAGTTGTTTTACCTAAGTGTTCATTGTTTCTGGTAAGAATAGACCAGACTTTTACCATTTCAAAAGTAGAATAAATTTCAGTCATCTCTTAAGATGAGTGGAATTGCAGTAGCATTCAAATATAGCATATTCTATCTGATTGCTATATACAAAAGGATATATCAAAAAAGAAAGATAAGTTAGAAAATATAGGTGCTGATCTGATATAAAATCTGAACTTTAAAAAGTGAGTTCTGTTCTATACATCGGACATCATTAAATTGGTAATAAAGAATGAATTACTCTGGCTTTTTCCTCTGTCCATTCCTGCATTTTAAGACATCTTGCCTTATAGGCCTAGAAACCTCTTGAGAGTTCACTACTGGTCTCACTGCCTTCCACTGAGAATTTGTGGCTTGGTTGTCATGGAGACATCGTATTTCTCCAAGAATTGCTCATATTGATCCGTGGCCAGGCGTAAATGGCCAGGCGAGTGTGAGGAATAAAGGGGGCTGGGCAGGACTATAAAATGACCAGGGCTTGGGGGTTGGAAATAAGCTCATAGCAAACACTTAGGTAAAAAGAAAGAAGCAGTTTTATTTTGTTTCAGGATTTCTTTCTGCACTTTGAGCCATTGTCTTCTTTCACCATGAACTAAAAGAAACTTGTTAGTCACTTGTCATGTCAGATCTTTGGTGCTTGTCCTGACACAGCTGTCAGCCTTCCAGCTCTGTGCAGTTCAGGGACACACAACAAAGAGGCAGCGACATGAATTATTTATTGCTCCTTGTGTGGATAAAATACTGTGATAAGAAATTAAGACACTTCTGACAGAGGGGCTTGTTTAGTAAGAAAGATTTTGATGAGAGAGTGCATTTCCTTGAAGAATGAGCATTTGAGAGGCAAAATTCTTAAAACAACATGGAGGAAAATAAGTTTTGTAATTCTTATATGAATTTGATGACATAGAGGGACTTTCTTGAACTGTGAAAATATGACCCTTCTCTTTTCAATGGCTAAAAATGAACTTCAGAATATCAAGTCATTCAAATGCAGGGACTCCGAAACCATACACATTATTTTGGTGGTTTAAATTACGTCTATTTACTCTGTGTGGGTGGTGTTTCTCTGGAAAGTCGTAACCACCTTATTTAGAAGAGAAATTAAATTTGGGGTTTTTAAAAGGTGTACCCTGGGAAGCAAGCTTTCTTCAGACCAGTAGAGTTGCTTCAGTAGCTAAGTATATAATCACATTAATATATTTGTTATATGGAAAGGAGTGCACTTAAATCTGAACGCATCTTTCTTACCATTCTCACCTGGAATATTGTCACTCATTTAAAATTCCTTTGAATATTTCCATCTACACGCAGATTTTCCAGCTACACAATTGAATGTAGTCAGTCTTCGTTAAATTGGATATTAACCTTACATTGTTTTATCCATGCAGTTGCTAAATTGCTAATATATTTATTATATCATTTTTAATGAGTTGATCAGTTGCTTGTGCAGCCTATAGAAAAATGAAAAGAAAAAATTGTTTTCCCATCCAAGCACACTTCAAAAATATTGCCTCATATATATTATTCTTTACAAATAAAGCCCTTTCTTTTGCAAATCCTATAAACATCACTTTACTTTGGCACTTACAGCTTCATGTTGCTAATACCATTTACATACGCAGAGAGCAAGATGAATAGTGAAACACAGAAAAACTGAAATAAATTTTTGAAAAAAGATGAAGTTGATATTTTTTAAATGTTGATAGAGAATTTTAAAGTGTCGTTAATAAAATCAAAATTTTAGAATTTATATAAAACAGTAAGATTGACTTCATGAATCGATTAACTTTGAACACAATGACTTTTGAAGCCAGTATATAGACAGTTTATTTTTACATTGCCATCACTGCTTCTTCAGCACTAAATTGACTGGGCTAAACCATTTGTAAAGGGGCTGGAGTCTGCATAGAGGTCACAATTTAGATGCCGTGTGGAGTGGTTGCTCACCTGGTCTCTAGAGCGCTCTACTTTATTCATAATGCCATTGTGATCTCTTTATGGGTTCAAGCTGTAATCCCAGGTGAGTGCCTGGAGTCCATTAAGGTTGGCAAAGCAACTTTAGACCAGAGCATTTCTGTTACTTTGACCTTGCTAGTGAACCTGGAGGTCTTGCTTGATAGGTGAAGGTTTCCCAGCAGTGCCTTATCTTTGGAATAATTCATTAGCAAAGAGTTTTGGCTCACAGGTGAATCCCAGATTGAAGTTTCTGGCTTTGACTTTGTAAAGTCTACTTGCTTCTTCACTGACACTTATACATTCCTGAAACCTTTGGGAATAACTTTCATGTCTAGTAATAGAAGCACTGAGACAACTTTGTGAACTTGCGGCTCCCTTTTTTTGAGATTTTAGGGCCATTAGGCTCTTTAGGGCCGGGTCCCTTCTGAACCTGAATTATATCATAAAACTAGTTCAGTTTCGTCGTTGGCCCATTAACTTCTTAACTGATGTCTATACAGTGATTAAAGCTTCATCCCCATTCTCCAGAAGAAAAATTACTAGTTGGCCCTCATTTTTGCACTCATGATACAAAATTTAGTGTGACATTCAAAATTTTTCTCCAAGTGTTAATGAGAGTCTTTGAGCTTTTATTACCTTACTAGCATAGAAAATTAAGAATTTTATTTCCTAGTTCACTAGGGACAGTATCCTCAAAAGGACCTTCAACTGAAAATAATAGTGACAAGAGCTTGGAAGTCCAAACAAATGCATTCAGATAAGAATTTCCATGTCATTCTGAAGGAGTTTATAATCAGTATGCACTCTGCCATTAATAGAACATTTTAGTGGTTTTTATATTGCACATTATGTGTGTAGATCTGTATACATCATTGTCAATCAATATTACATTTGCATGAATCTAATCAACAAACCTAGCTTTCTCGCAGAGTTTCCAAGGGATACTACATTGTAAAAACCAAGGTGGAATTTTTATTTTTCTTACTATTCTGGCTCATGAATCAACAGCAAAAATCAGGTAACAGAAAGTAGGACAGATTCAGGACTGGAGTGTAGGAGATGGCTGATGATGATGCATGAAGCTGAAAAAAATGTGGAATGTGTGAGCAGCCCATCAGTCATAGCCTTCGGGAACACACTGCTTATGGTTAGTGCAAAAAAAAGTGTTTGAGAAGAAGGAACAATTTCAGTAGTAAAAACATATAAGCTGGTCTTCCTGTTATGTTTAATAATATAAGTGTTTTTATTTGCCCAAAGGGAAAAAATATATGCATCAACCTAATAATTTTTAAAAGTAAGCTAAGATTAAATATTTAGTAAGTATATATTCATGCTTCATATATTATACTGGTTTAATTAAACCCAAGAATCCATTTTTTGAATTTTTGCCAGTAGAATGGGAGTTAATATGCATGGTCACATTATTAATATAAATGTGTTCAGAAATAGTTAACTAAGGCACAGCGCTCAAATTACTTTGATCGTCAAATTAATTTAAATCATGTGATTTTTTTAGCCTACAATTACAAACATCCAAGTAGTCTGAGAAATAAATGCTCTTTTGAATCTGTAAGTCAAACCATATTTCTACTAACATTATAAGGTTCAATCCTAACACTGAAGTTGTAGATTATTCTAAGAACAATTCAGCTGCTTGAAATTTTTGGAAATTTACTATTTGAAAAAAACTACATCTTGTTGAAACTTTTCATCATCCTTGACAATTTTTTAAAAATCTACCTATATTAGTAATATATATGCAATTAAAATGTATTTAGCTGGGACACTAGTCATTGATATGATAAGAATATCTTTATTATGTCATCATTTCATTTTGGAATAGTTAAGAAATGTAGAAATATAGGCAATTCCTCCCAACCTCCTTCCTTTTCTCCCTTCCTTCCATTCTTCTTTTTTTCTTTATTTCACCATATAACCCAAATATCTGTTTTCCTGCTAGGTGATAAAAAGCATCATTCATGGATCGCGATGGTGTGCTCCTGCAAGGTGTGCTAAGTGGAATCTCATCTATAGGAATTGGATTTTGACAAATTAAGAAACCCAAAACATGCCATTTATTTATCACTGGATGTAAGGACTCTTGTTGTTAGTTAAGTATTAGGCTTCAATGAATTTGCTAATACTTTAACCAGAGTGTACTGAAATTGGTATTACTGATTAAAAATACCAAAATTCATTTAAATCATTGTCTAACTACACTCTATATTCCTGCTTCTTTTCTGTTATGGAATTCTTTTCCAGCCAGGAATGCCAGCCTTCAGACACAAATGTTTTGCTTTTTTAGATTTTTTTCCATCTTTTCAGTTCCTGAATTATGAAATCAGCAACATTTAAGCCAATTGTAACACATAGAACGTCATTGTTAATTCAATATATTTAATATAAAACTTTACCACATTTGATCTATTTGGTTAGGACATTTGTTTAAATAGATATTTCAATTCTGATCAATCACTCTGCTGCAGTAAATCTCATCCTATGCATTAAATGTTGTCAACAAATAGCCAATCCCGTTTAGTCATAAATTAGCCCAAATAAGAGATACACTATATAACAGGGACCAACCTTGTGTAGTCTAGTTAATTTGGACTTCTAATGACATAGAGGCTAATGTCTTTAGCTAAATGTTGATCTTGACCATAGAGATGTGAACTAGGGAATGGGAATCTACTTATGACACCTCACAATTGATCCTTATAAAGTGTAAACTTTTGTAGTTCTCTTCCCAGAAAAAAGCTTGACTAGCAGGAATTCTAAAACTAAGATATGCAAAGCAATATAAATAGAAACAGACATAAAGTGCTCATTATTAAGGCCTTTAGTGATCTGGTTTATTTGTCACGATTTATATATACAATTCCTGGATTTATAGAAAATCATCAAAAAAGATTATTTATGTGCATATATTATAAATACATATATTGTTTAGTCCATAGAAAAATGAAACTAGTGTTATATACATGGTACTTATCTCATCTATCTAAAATGGGGAAGTGCAAGCCACTCCAGCTCTACAAACTTTTTTTTTTTCCCCTGGGATGTCCCGGGGATTGAACCCAAGTCCCTCCATATGGGAGACGGACACCCAACCGTTTGAGCCACATCCATCCCCCTGCACAAACATTGTTTTTGAACACCAGCATCATACAGCGGGTCCTGTGCTGGGATGCAGAGGGCAGGGGAGATGGAGAGATTGAGAAGAGAACTATGTATTTTAAGTAGCATGATCTCTGCCCTTAAGGAACTTCTAATTAATGATTGATCTGAAATGAATATACCAGAATATAGACATGAAATGAGTATGACTCCTTTAAAGTCAATTAAGATATATGTTCTTTACTTCCTAAAATGTGTTGTCATTTACTGAAATTACTTTTAAGAGTTATACTTCAGAAACTGTAACCTTTATTTTACGTGAATAATTATGGATAATTGTAAACCTTTGAAAATGGCCATGTATACTCCCCCCACCCCCCACCCCCTTTGGAGACAGCCAAAGCCACTTTTGAACAAATTTCAAAATAAAGGAAGATAGCAAGCTAGGCAGTGGAATAGCATTTTCTCACATGCTATGTATTGATTCTAAAGGCCTTCACAAGAAGGACTACCAACAACATTTTGAATGATAGCAATATCAAATAAGTATGTCCTCTCAAAAGGGCTATTTTAATATGTAAAACTTATTTGGATGTCCAAGTTCTGGTCTGTATATTAAAAATAAGTGTCATTATTTTGTACCTACTTCCAACTATTTCCTTTTCAAAGAAGAATAAAAATAAAGTTTAAAATTTGCTATAATTAGCATTTTTCATATCTAAGGAAACCAGTATTGAATCCCTGGGAAATACTTTAGGATATCACTAACCACATGAAATTAGAACTGTCATAACCCTGCAGTTACTAAGTGGAGTGTTTAAAAGATTTTTTGCATCATATTTTATAGTAGGTAGAATTTAAAAATTAATTTTAAATGACTTTAATTATAATCTTCTTTTGTCATGAATTCTCAGACCAACACTATTAACTATCAAAACTTAATTTCTAAAAATGAAGGTTTTAGAGGTAGATATCTACATAGTGGTGTCCTAACATCCATGTGCAAGTGTGCTTAGGACACAAATCTACTAGACTGTTTAGAAATTATTTCTCTTATTTATATTGACTTACATTCAACAAGTTTCAGTAATTTCTGTCGTGAGGAGATTTAAAACAGCAAATTGCACGCAATTAAATGGATTAACCACGGGGTGATCCTAAGCATTTGGTACCACGGTGAGAAACTCACAACTGACTGCCTCTTGATTAAGTATGTGTCCTTTTGCACTTCTAGCCTTGGGTAACAAGTATAGGTATAGTAATTGTATTAGCAAGTGTCTTTGTATCCAGAGTCTTCCTTGTCATTGTAATAAATAATTCATTGAATAAAATTCTCGTATTTCCTCTTTTCTGTAGTTACATTGGCAATTCTTATGATTATATGTATTTAACCCCAAAGAAATACCATCTTTTCAAATTTGCAGGTCTGGATTATATTATTCATTGTGAAAATACACATTGGCTATGTTGCAGAGGAATGTTGCTCTACTCAAAGAGTCTAGGTTTCAGGGTGGAGGCCTCACTGCTGTGTTTCCCAGCAGTGTGTCCTTCCTGTGCTTTGCAGAGCCGGTCTCCCTCACAGGGATCACGCAAAGGAGCTCTATGAGATGTTATGGAGAAAGCAAGCTGAAAACCATAAAAACACTTCAAATATAAGGTACAATTTATAGTATTATAAAGACACAATTAGAGAGGTTATCACAGGCCTAAACATCATTGCTATCTTAGGAACTAAGTTAAGGTGACTTTGAACATGCTACTCTTAGGAAAATGACAGGACAACATTTTGCTAAACCTTAACATTCTATCTCTAGATGGTCATGTCTGGGGTGATTTTGATTTCCTTTTTTATACATTTCCCTCCCAATGTTCTGTATTTTTAAAAAGGCTTTTATAATTACTTAAAAGAACATTATTTTGAAAAGGTTACTCTTCTCATCAAGCTTTAGAAGACACATTAAAATAATTGGATTATTATTAAATTATTAAATAATTATTTAGAACTTTTAAATTATTGAACAATTGAATAATTGAAGGTTCAGAACATATTTATTCCAATTGATTTTAAAATCTTACTTTCACAAAGTGGACTCATAAATGCAATTTTAAAAAATTTTTATATGGCACACATCAAAGATTGTGCAGTTATTTAAATACAGTGCTAAGTACCCTTTGGTTCTCAACGAAAAGGTGTTTTACAAGTAAACTGCCCATAGTGATCTAATTTCATAAGAAAATCACTGCTTTGTAAATACTTGCAAACTTTTTGCGAATATTTTCAAAATTAGCTGTAATCTAGAAAACTGAAGAGCTAAAACTTTGTTGATTGGGTGTGTTTCTGATGAAGTTACATGATTCCCTGGTTTCTCGACCACTTTATGCTGTGGTTTGGTCAAGAAGGGCCTGCAGATTACATGAACGAGAAAAATGTAACCTGGCAATTAACAGATCCCAGTAAAAGCTTGACACTGGAAATTCCCATCCTCTGGAAGACAGATGCATCATTTCATCAGCTCATTGGCAGGGCCGGGCCTAGGGTGAGGCACAGGTGGCCTGCAGTGGCAGGACCCCCTCACACATCTCACCCTCATTCCAACCCTCTCAATCCTGTCTTTATTTAAAATTGCAATTTTTTTCATCGTCATAGATTTTTTGCATTTAGTTTTAAAAAAATAAATATTGTATTAAAATATTATACATCTTGATGACTATTTTGCCATCCCCTAGTCCTTAGCCTTGTTCATTGTCTCTGTCACCTTTGCTCTAGGTAGATGGACTGTGGCAATTGCATCATCATGAGCATGATTATATTTATACTAATAACATGCAATAGTTATTTCAACAACATGTAAAAACTACAGCCATGGACCACTGAAAATGTTTGAAATGGCTTCTCGTACTGTATATGTTGAGCATATACAGTTCTTCTTTAGACATTGTTTCTCCAAATGCCTTTTTTTTCATGCACAAAGTATACTTTCCTATTATTAAGTTTAGGGATGCTTTTTTGCATTCACCGTCCTAGTAGTGGAAAAGGTGGAGGTGATTTTTATTCAAGGACACAACGTTTTTAACATTGAAGGTAATCAGTACATACTTAGTACAACACTGTGCCTAAATCTGTGAGGGACCAATTGCCCAGAATGCCAATATTTATAACATTATACACTGGTTGGCAATGCTTACCAAACCCAGCCTTCATTCACTTAGCAATCATTTTAATTGCAATTGTCTGTAAGGTCATCTTTCTATTCTTGGATATGTATTTTCTAGGGAGAAGGTGTTTTCACACAGCTTCTTGACAGAATCGTGGCCATCTGAGATGAAGGCACAGCCTATGATATGTTCTCGACATATCAAAAAGTTCCCTTAGACTTTTAAAAAGATTTCCTGTTAGTTCTGAAGGGGCAAATACATTTTTCTATCAGAAATAGTCTGTATAGCAACAGAGTTCTTACATCTAGGTTATCTCCATTTGCATCAATTTCTAGTTACAATTGGCTGAGGGAACATTGGTTTTTGTTTTGTTTTTCCCTCCCCAAAAAAATGGCAGCACAGTTAGATTAAGAACCTTCATCTTCTCCCTGAGACAGTCATAGCCATGGAGCACAAGTTGCATTTGGCAAAGTTTTTATAAGGAAGATTCTCTTGAATCAGCCCCTACTTCATATACTCAGTGCATTTCCCACAAATCTAAGCAAAACCAGTAAGTCAAGTTTCTGCAAGAATTTGAGATAAGTATGTTGAAAATAGCAAATACTATCACCTCATTTGTTACTGAGATAGCCAAGTAAAGAAACAAATTTGCGGATTTCCAAAGTGATGCTTGCGTGCTGCAGCTGACAGCCGTCTGGAGTGGTGCTGGGTTTTTGTAATCTTCCTGCCATGTAGGTGGCAGCAACACTCAAGGCTAGAGCTTTTCTCTCACATTTCCTTAACTCTAGTCCAAAGCATATTCTTTCTAAAAATCCTTGGGGAAGAGAAAAGGTTTGAAGTGTAGAGACAAATTTCTCTGTGTCTTCACATATCTCTGAAGCACTATTTTAAGGTTTTACTTAAAACGGTTCCCATAATGTGAAAACATTCATCATTTTCCTTAATACAGAAGTCCTTCTGCTCCCATACATGTTGGTAGCATTAGGTTTCTGTTTCTTTATTTACTAGGATCTTCTTAACCTCTCAGGCTAAAGCCTTTCTCTGAAGAAAAAGAAAACTGCTTTATTCCACTACCACCTAAGCTTTTCTCAGAAAGAGTAAAAGGCTATCCCTTTATTCTTTGTAATCATCTAAGAATCCTGGGGACTTAGTAAATGTGGAGAGACTTTCCATCATCTTCTAAATGAACCTGTTTTCTCTGGTTGTCCTAACAAGAGGTAACTGCAGTCAAGTTCTCTGTGCAAATGAAGTGAAGGCTGCCTCCAAGCAGAGAGGCCCAGGTACTTGAGAGGGAGGCCAGAAGAACTGAACTGAGGACACACCAGCTAAAGTGGTCAATAGCCTGGTGTCTTTGTGTGGACTTGAGCCACTGCCCAAAGAAAACTATCGACTCCTGAGCCCAGTTGAAATGAAACCGGCATATCCCTTTATAAACAAGTTTGCTCTTCCTTCATGTTGGAAATTAATGAGCAGTCAGCTCTCACTTCCTGACATTTGGCTAGAACAAGTGCACATTATACAAGCATAAACTGCCTTTGTAAAATAATCTTCAGGATGTTCTTATTATATAGAGATAGTCAATGTTGCCAAAATGCCAAGGAAGTACACACAATTCCAGGCCCAAATGAAGCAGATAGCAATTAAATCCTCAGGTTATGAAGAAGTGTTTCTGATTTAATGGTTTGTGGGAAGGTGAAGAGAGTGTTCTAGATTTACTGTCTTTCAATCTAGTTTATATTCCTCCTCACTTCTTTTGCCCTTCCAGGGTCCTTGTTCACTTTCCCTACATTCCTATGCAGTTGAATGCAAGTATTTTGAGAAAAGACCTCTGCATTGTGATGTCTGAGTACTGGGATTGTGTACCAGAACTTTCATTTTCTCACTAGCCATTTGACATCAGATAGGCAATTTCATACAATAATCTGAGCCTCAACTTCATTTATACATTCAGACTAATAATTCCAATTTCTCAAGCACCATATACATGCACTATTGTTATTGAATATATTACAAATAATTGAAATTACTAAATATTTTTTAATTGCCTGGTTCAAATCTTAATTGTGGCCAACCTTAATGGCATTCCAGCTTGAGCAGGCTTTTTATTCAGATTGGAGAAAACATTTTGATATAAACAAGCTAAATAGGTTATTTCATAAAAGTTTGTTTTTAAAAAGTATTTCATGTTAGCTGAGTACTCAGGATTAAGGGTTGGGTTTCAACGTTTATGACAATTTTATTTAAAGGGCAAGGCTTTCACCAGCTCAATGGATTATAACAAATAGTAAATAGTAAATAGTTTTTCTCCTGGGAACTGAAAAATAATTCTCTGGGAAAGTTTTATGTCAGCATAAGATAGGCCATAGTTATCTAAGATTGTACAAACTGACAAGCAGCTTCCCTCTTGACTCACTTCAGTCTGCAGATTAATCAGATGGCATTGAAAAGCACATTTCTATAGCTTTATATGAGTGTGTTGAAAGAGACCTAACCAAAACACACAAATACATCTAAAGAGATGTCCCAAAACACCAGAAGTCAATGAGCTCCTGAGTGATTGTGTGTAAAGCAAAACAGTATTAAATCCAATTCTACCTACCCACAGAGAATACTATCAGGGCAGTATGTCTAAGGTTTCCCTGTTAGACAAGAATTTGAAAATGCATGAACTGGACGGAAAATCTGAGTCAAGGAAGGGTTGATGTGGAGGCCTGCCTGGGTGGCATCCAGGCATCAAGTGCCACAAGGATGTTTCTAAAGAGGCAATCTCCTCCTTATTTTACTTTAATAAATCTTAGTGAAATGGTCTAATCAGAACTCTGCCTCTGCTTCTGTCTTCTTTCTCGCTCTCTCTAAATGGTAAAAAAATAAATAAAAATAAAGTGTTCAGAATAATAATAACTGGCTCTAATAATAAATGGCTATATTTAATAATAAATGCAGATTAGAAACATTCATCTCTATCCTCTTCTGAAACCTTATTGCAATAATGGGATAAAGGCATAAACCAAGAAGAAAAATATGGAATGGGAAAAGGAATAACAAAAGAAACATTTTAAAGGCTGGAAGTAGATGGGATGATGCCAAGAAGAAAGCTGGTTGGTGCTGCAGAACTTCTTAAAAACTCAGAAAGTAGAGTCAATGGAGATCTAGAAAGTAAGGATACTGGTCTGATTGAAATCAGAACTGTTTGAAGAAAAACAGTTAGCTATCTTAATTCCCACCCCCATTTCCATGGAACCAAATGATTGCCCATCCCGATCCCATGCTGAAGTAGGAAGTTTCCTCTCCAGACAGGTTGAACAGGAGCAATTCCAGACTCAGCAACCGTAGGCCCTGGTGATGGCAGGGGCATCGTCCTGAAAACAGGATAGATGAGTAAAAAATCTGTACATTGAACTGGCACCCTCACCCCCAGTCCCCTCTGTTTTGCTTCAAAAATATTAATAGCCATTTTTATTAGCCCTGGGCAAGAGATAGAAGATTCCTTTCTGATAAAATAACCAGCCTGAGGAAAAAGATCCACAGATGTTGACTGCTTGGGCTCTTCCAGTGAAACATCATAATCAGATAACCCCACTTTGAAGCACAACACCGAAGTCTGCCCAGGAACACAAAGTATTTGGGGGCCTCACTCTTTGAGTGGAAAGCCAAGGATCATCAGATATAAGAAGAAAGGAGACAATATGAAAAGCATAGACCAAAGCATACAAGTAAGAAAGAGAGGCACAGCAAAAGCAGGCAATGTAGGATCTTACAAGAAAATCCCCATCTATAATTAAGATAATCAGAGAAATAAGAGACTCTGTCCAGATTGGAGTGAAAAGTGGTAGGTTCCAGTAGACATGACTCCAGGATGACAAGGAAACTGTTAGATTCCTTGATAAGTCTGACTGTATTGAAAGTGATTTTAGAGTTCTGTTGATGTTTGGTGATGAATCAGTGACAGGTATTGTGTACAACAGAAACATTAAACAAATGAAAAAAGAAAGATAAGAAGTTAAAATCATAGTATTTTACATGGCCCAACTGTAAATAATACTTACAAAATAATAATTATTACAGAATAATAATTACTCTAACAAGAATTTTAAGGGATATAACTTTTAGGAGGGATGAGGGATGTGTGTGAGGGGAGGGGAAATAGGCAGAAAGGAAAGCTAAATCCTCATCTTCTATTAGAAAATTGAAGATAAAATATGAAAAAAATAGCTAAAGAATCATGGGATTCCCTAAAATTCAGAACTTCGATTACCCTGAAAATGTGCACAAATCTCCACTTTACAAATTTTGCTATCACAAGTTTTAGTACATTGATTTTATTTACAAAAAGAGATATCTGGAATCTTTTAGTTTCTCGTCTCTGCTTGCCCTGTGTATGGACTTGTCTTTGTATCTCTCTGGTTATTTAGGGCCATAGCTCAAGAAATTACCTAAGTCTTCCAGTTCCTCTGAACTCCACAATTGTGACACCCAGCTGATACCATCCTATCACAATTGGCCATAACCCAGTCTGTGGAGTAATCCAGGAAGCATAGCTTCCAGACAGGAGATTTTCTTTACCTCTGGTATAGGTGTTAATGATCTTGCTTTGTAACATGATTAATGAATGTAACAAGTGATTAATGAGTGTGAGATGGTGAAACTTTAAACAGCTGAATATGATGGGGAGTATCTGGTGATTCATGAGTTTTGTGGACAGCATCTAAGACTTGGTCAAAATCATTCTATATCTGCATAGCTGTCCAGTGGACTAGAAGGCCACCTATATCTGTGCTTCTCAAAAATTTACACCAAAGTGTCTCAGAAGAAAAACAAAATAGTACACAAAAGTTGTCCCAAAGTGACCCACTGTAAATGTGAACTTTGGGTGAAATCTTGCAGTTTATATTTAAAATTCATTTAAATTTTTGCCTATATGCCAGTTTTTGCTAAATATATAAAATACTAATAGCTGACATTTACTGAACATTTTCTGAGTGTACTGTACCTAGTATTATACATACAGTTTTTCATTTTATCCTTGCAGGAATTTTATGAGATAGGTTCTACCATTACCCTCATTTTGTAGATAAGGAAACAGAGTCACAGAAAAGGCAAGTAATTTGTCAAAGATCACTCAATTAGTAAATAATGACAAAAGGATTTAAATATTATAGTGATGTTAATAAGTATGCAGTTACTGCATTCAGACTTGTTGAAGTCATTTAGAGTCTGTTATTATTATCTGCCTTGTCTGTGGTTCCCGGTGTTTCATTAGGGGTAGGAGAACTATGGTTTGAAATGCATGAGTCTATTTCATCTACTCCCTTTTGTTATGCAGAAACTAGTGCAATCAATAGCACGAATACCACCACTTTTAACAAATATTGATAAACAAATTATTGATTTTGTTCTAAAAAGAAATAGGTATTATCATATTCCCAACATTAATACAGTAAATACCTTTGTGCCAATTACCTGGAAGCCCTTAGTGGAAGATCAGTTTGGAACCAGTGAGATGGATCTAGATCGTCTTTTGCTCCATTGATAACAGACTCTACCAACTAGTCTCCTAAAACACATGTAGATGACATTTATTGAGAGTCTACACAGACACTCCACTAATTCTATATGTGATATATGATTTATTCCCAACCACAACTCTTTGAGACAGGTACTTTTTTATCCCCATTTTACAGATGAGAAAAGTACAGCACATGGAGAATAAGTAATTTGTTTAACATCATTCAACCAAGTCATAGGACCAGGAGTCAAGCTCAGGCTGCAGCATTCAGCAACCCAGTCTCTTAACCACTATGCTGTGTTGCTGAACACCATCTCCATCTTTCTGTCCCCATATTTGACAATGCAATAGACAGATTTAATGGTCATTTTCAAGCCTCCAGTTTGTAGATGTCCTTGGTTGCCTATGCCTTCCCATCTGTTTCCATGGTGTAGGAATTATCATCTTTACATCAACTGCTAACCTATATTGTGAAATTCACAGGGTAAAAGTGCCCTACTTTCTTGTGGCTCTCAATGTTGTATCCTTTCAGAATTCTCCTGTGCACACAGCTTTCTGAACAGGTAAGTAAACTTCTGAGTTAGAAAAGAACTGAAATGGAACTTTCCAGGCAGGATACCAAGATTCTTTCAGACATTACATCAAAGACCTTCTGCAGTGTTTCGTGATAAGAAAAACAATTTAAGGATGATTTCAGCTCTTTCAACAAAATTGTTAGCTCAATTGTCTAAGGCAGGGGTTTCTCAACCTTGGCACTATTGACATGTTGGGCTGGATAATTCTTTGTTAGTGGCTGTCCTGTGAATTGTAGGATATTTAGCAGCATCGCTGGCCCCTATCACTAGAGGCCAGTAGCAGCTCCCTGCTCCCTTCTCCAGTTATGACCACCAAAAATGTCTCCAAACATTGCCAAATGTCTCCTGGGAGTACAAAACTGGCCCCAATTGAGAAACACTGATCTAGGGGAAAAAATGTTCCTATTTGAATTCCCAACTGAAAATTCATCAAGTGTTATATTGTTTTATTTACTTCAGAATAATACTCTTTAGCCTGATTTCAATTAAGACTATCTCGGGTTATATTTACATCTACTGAGAAACTAAGAGAAAGTAGTCACTATATTTTTTCCCTCTTTTTCTCAGTGCTTGCTCACTTCCTCTAACTCATGTCTCTCAAGCACACCTTCATGTCAAGCTCTTAAACCATCTATTCACCTGACTCATTGTCTCCTTTACATCCCACAGGAACCTCAACCCAATGTGACTCAGAATGAACTTATTCTCTATCTCAACACATCTCTGATTTCCTCACTCCCACAGTTCCATTGGTCACTAAATAGTTCCTATTTGATTTCCTAAATGGTCCTCATACCTGTCCTTTTGGTATCACTTCCTCAGTTCAGACTCATTTCCGCTCCAAGCTGTCACAGGAACCTCCTCAATAGGCCGTCTACACACCACTGCCCAGGCTAACTTTCTAAAACACAGATCTCATTATCTTCCTCCCTTGAATATAGTCAAACCCTCTTAGCAAGGCTTGTTAAAGACTCCGTAAAGCCTCCCTTGCTTTCTACCATTTTATAATAATAAAATTAATGAGGATTACATTTGCTGCCAGCATATAGGAAATATAAAAATTTGAATCAGAAGTTTAATACATAAAATATTGAAACTTTATCTATCCTACTGTATTTAAGTGACAGCTTGTGCATCGTGTAGTGGACTTGAGGATATCAACTCCTGAGGTTCAGGTGTCTTTTAAAATAGGGTAGATGTGAAGTCTCAGTATACACTCTCATGTATGCCAAAACACAACCTGATTTTCTCTATAAATGAATTTAATTTCTATTTTAGATTCCCCTCCTCATTTTTTCAGGTGGAAGAAACTTAATCTCAACAAGCTCAGGCTTCCCATCCTTTCCCCTGTGTTGCATTCTATGTTCTGAGGAAACAGCTAGGTGAACACATAGTGTTCATCCCAAACTAGAACACTTTCTAAGAGAGAGGAAACTTGGTTTAACAATTTTGCCTGAGGCAAGGGGCATATATCGGAAATATTCTGGGCAAATTCCGACATTTGGTCACCTGTGGCTTAGGTAATATCAAGGCATCCAGTAATAGTGGGATGGGAGCTGGGATTATTTAGTCATCATCTTCCCATGCTAGATACAGATAATATTATATCCAGATACAACAAAGTCTAGAGGGGAAAAAATATTCTGCCCCATTCCTATCTGATCTCTGGTCACCTGTCCATACATATGTCAGATGCTTCCTCCCTCACTTCCAGCATCGGCATCTCTGGTCAGGCTCACTTTTAGCTCCATCCATGCCCCACTGAGATGAACAATGAACAGAAAACCTTTGACTCTCCTACACTTCATTGAGGTGGAACATGGCATCTCTACTCAATCACTAGCATCTTGCTGGAAAATTCTGTGGGACTTGCAATTTTCCTGTGCTTGACCCAGAAATCCAGAGAGAACTCTCCATTGTTCTTGGATTTGGAATTCTATAACTGGTTTCTATTCCCTCAACCCACCCTTGACCAGGAAATAGACCATGTGGGACACAAGATTACAGGATTGCTTTTCAGGAAACCACCTTCTCTTTGCCCTCCTCATGTAGTCATTACCTCTTCTGGAATGAGATAGCCTGATTTGTTGTCTTTTCCTCAGATCTTTTCATTGTGACACAAACATTATAGCCTAGTATTATAGAGCTAAGGATTTTTAAAATGAAAAAGCCTTATTAAAACTTAAAGGTATTTGCTTTGCTTGTGTGTCTTGTCCTCTCATCTCTCCCCTGAAGCAATGAATGTTGCTAGTGGCATGGGAGAAAAGGAAAGTGTATAAGGTAAGACAAACCCAAACCCATAATAAGTATAACAACAAATTAGATTATTTCATCTACGGAAGGCAGATGTATCCAAGAGTAGTAAAAATGTGGATTCTACACATCAGTAGTCCTGGACCATCATTGAAAACATGGTGATTTAATATCAGCAAACAGTTCAAGAATAAGATCAAGAGTGAGATCTGTTTGAGACTTGGCATGACTTAAGGAGTAAGAGGTAATCCATGTTATCAAAAGCTATAAAGAGATCAGGGAGAGAAAATAATGTTAATAATGACTCTGTGGAGTAGTCACTGCAATCAGATTGCTTAGGTTCAATTGAAAACTAAGTGTTAAGAGAGACACAATGAGTAGAGATGTTACTAATTCTAAGACTAGGGAGCTAAAAGTAAAAAGGAGGAAGAAGAAGGAGGAAGAAGGGAACTATGAAGTCCAATTTCAGGCCCTGAGTAGCTGGTTAAAGTCCTGGGTTCTTCCTTACCCTCAGAACACAGAGTGAAAATTCTAAAGTGTTAATAAGGCAAATAATTCACTTCATTAAGAGTTTAAAGGACAGAAAGCAAGTCATTGATCCTATTCATAGATGACAAAAAAGTACTTAATACAATCCAACATTCATTCCTGATTTTAAATTAAAATACCATACCAACAACAATAAAAATCTAAACCTTTTCATGAACTAGTAATATAAGGAATCTTCCTCAATATGATGAATAAAACTGACCATAAATCTATAGCAAATTTCATATTTAACCATGAGACACTCAAGGCATTCCATTTTAATCAGATACAAATATAGAGAGGTCAGCTGTCACCACTGTTTAAGATGATTCAGCTGTCACCACTGTTCAGGATGATTCTGGTGATCTGGCCAATGCAAAAAGACAAAAGAATAAATGGATATAAACATTGAAAAGGAAGAAAAAATTTGCAAATGATATAAATGAAATCCAAAAGGACCTAATGAAATGAACGTGTGGTAGGATGCTCAAATATAAAATAAATGCAGCAATTTTAGATTATTTTATGAATCCGCAAGAGAAAGTTTATGTTTATAAACTAATCTATTCCTCTGGGTATAATATCCTTAGATTGCATTAAATTCCGTTGAGGGGTGTAGCAGTTTGGCAGTTTGATGTAGTTATGAATTCCAAAAATAGATATTGGTTTATGCTTGTAAACTGGTCTGTTAATCTGGGCATGATTAAGTTATGATTAGGGCTTTGGCTGGGCCACTCAGTATGGTGTTGAGCCCCACCCCTTGGTGGGTGGGGAATCAAATATAAAAGGCATGGCAAAGGACAGAGTTGGAATAGTTCTGATGTTGGAGTTTTGATGCTGAAGCCCGGGGAGGTGAGCAGATGGAGGAGCTTGATTGTGAGAAAGGAGAGAAGGCCCCGGGATAGAGACCAGCCATTCACCTGACAGTTCTCAACTGGCCTTGTGGAGAAAGGCAGAGCCTAGAGACCCTCATAGTCTACAGCCAACCTTGTGGAGGAAACAGAGTCTCTAAGCCCAGAGAGAAACACAGCCCCAGGAAGAGAGGAACCCAAGAAGCCTGAACCCTGGCAAATGTTGGCACTATCTTGCTCCAACACATAGCAACAAACTTTGGTGAGGGAAGAAACTTATGCTTTATGGCCTGGTAACTGTGGACTTCTACCCCAAATAAATATAAAGACCAACTGATTTCTGGTATTTTGCCTCAGCACCTCTTTGGCTGACTAATACAAGGGGCCTTGGATTAGATTACTTGATAAGATCACTTTAGGGTTTTTGATTGGACTACCTCTATAAGGAGTGAGCCAGGTTGAGTCTCCACCCCCTTGCTGAATATGATGTAAACAGAGACACAGAGCCACACAGACAGACTCAGGAAAAGTAAGTCGCCATGTTTGATCCTGCCATGTAAGAGAAAAGATTGTTTAAGCATGGAGCCCCAGGAGGCTGGGGCCACGGAGAAGTTCAAGAAGAAAAGGTGAGCCTGGAGGGGAAGACTGAAACCTCAGAGACTGGTGGCCATCTTGCTTCATCACGTGGCAACACACCAGGATCAACAGTAGCTGACTTTGGTGAGACAGAATCCCTGATGGTGCCTTGGTTTGGACTTTTCACAGCCTTGGAACTGTAAAGTTTTTACCCCAAATAAATTCCTTTCATGAAAGCCAACCCATTTCTGGTACTTTGCATTGGCAGCCCTTTGGCAAACCAAAACAGTAAATATACAAAATAGCTATTTTGTACACTGGAAATAAGACCCCATTCACAATACCAACAAAATTTACCAAAAAACTAAGATAAACAAAACAATGCAAAATATACATGAAGAATTTGGGGGGAAAATCTATAAAACTTCACTGTATGATACAAAACAAGACTGGGAAAATGATGAGACAGGTTATATTTCTGGATGGGAAGAATAAAAATTATAAAGGTTTCAATTATCCTTAGTAATCTCTCTGATAAAATTCCAATCAAATCATATATACATGTATGTTCTGTCTTATAATTTGCTGTTTTTCTGGGGAAAAAAGTGTAATTACTTAAAATTAACTCACAAAGAAATGGAATGTCTATATAAGTGAATAAACATAGAATGATTTTATAAACTTTTCTTTTGAGGTCCTGGGGCCAGGGATTGAACTTGGGACCTCGTAGGTGGGAAGCCAGCACTCAACACTGAGTCACATCAGCTCCCCTGAGTTGGTTTTTTCGTTTGCTTGTTGTTTGGTTTTGTTTTTAGGAGGCACCAGGAACTGAACCCAGGACCTCCCATGTGGGAAGCAGGTGCTCAACCTCTTGAGCCACACCCACTTCCCCAATTTTACAAACTTTTTAACAAGTACCTCCTCTTCACAAAACACCAAATCAAAATGGTATCTTTGGGTAGTTCTGCAAACCCTTCAAGAAACAGATTATGTGCTATTTAAATAGAAAAGTAAAAAGAGCTTCTCATTTTTAAAATATATATTTATTTTTATTAGAGAAGTTGTGAATTTACAAAGTAATCATCCATAATATGCAGAATTCCCCTATAACACCCCATCCACCAACACCTTACATTGTTGTGCATCATTTGTTACAGATTATGAAAGAGCATCATCAGACTGTTATCACTGTGGTCTACAATGTACATTTAGTATATTTTTTCCATATCCCCCTATTAACACCATGTATTAGTATTGTACATTTGTTATAGTTCATGAGAAGACACTCTCATATTTGTACTGTTAACCACAGTCCATCTTCTACCACATGGTTCACTGTGTTATACAATCTCATGCCTTATACAATCTATACAAACTATAGCCACAGTGGCTCTCACTTTTGTCACAGAATTGTGCAGTCATTGCCTCAGTACATTTTTAAATATTTTCCTTAGTCCAAAAGAAAAAAAATCCCATACCCCCCTATTATTGACACTTAGTGTTGATATAGTGACTTCTTTGATATTGATGAAAGAATATTACAATATTGCTGTTAACCATAGTCTATAAGGTACTTTAATTGCATTTCCCCATGCATCACCATATTCTTACCACCTTATAATAGTGATGTACATTTGGTCTAGTTCATAAAAGAACTTCTTGTATTTGTCCTATTAACCACAATCCTCATCTACCCCCAGGTTCACTATGTTATTCAGTCCCTAGATTATTCTCTGCTTTCTTTCAGTTGACATTTACAATCCCTTTCAACCACAATCCCATTTATAAACCAGGTAGGTTAGTTATGCCCACTATAATGTGTTACCATCAACTCTATTTCCACACATTAACAGTCAAGCTAATTAAATATTCTACATACATTAGGCACCAGTACCCATTCTCAGCCCTCATCCTATTCCTGGTAACCTATATTCTAGCTTTTAACTCGATGTAGTTATTCATATTTAGTTCTTATTAGTGAGACCACACAATAGTTGTCCTTTTGTGCCTGGCTTAATGTCTTCAAGATTCATCCATATTATCATATGCATTCCAATTTCATTTCATATGAAATGATAGTATTCCAGCATATGTACATACCACACTTTGTTTATCCATTCATCAGTTGATGGACACTTGGGTTGTTTCTGTCTTTTGGCAATTGTGAATAATGCCACTATGAATATCAGTGTGCAAATGTCTGTTTGCGACATTGTTTTCAGTTCTTCTGGATATATTCCTAATAGAGGGATTTCCAGATCATATGGCAATTCTATATTTCGTTTCCTGAAGAAATAACAAACTATCTTCCAAAGAGGCTGCACCATTCTACATTTCTACCAACAGTGAAGAAGTGTTCCTATTTCTCCACATCCTCTCCAGCACTGATTGTTTTCTGCTTTTTAAATAATGGTCATTCTATGAGGTGTGAGATAAAATCTCATTGTGGTTTTGATTTGCATTTCCCACATAACAAGTGCTATCAAACATTTTCTCATGTCCTTTTTCATCATTTGTATTTCTTCTTTGGATAAATGTCTGTTTAAATCTTTCACCCATGTTTTAATTGGATGGTTTGCTCTTTTATTGTTGAGTTTTATGACCTCTTTATATAGAACGAAAATCAAACCCTTATTGAATAAGTGGTTTCCAAATATTTTCTCCCATGGAGTAGGATGACTTTTCATCTGCTTGACAAAGTCCTTTGAATCGCAAAAATGATTAAGTTTGAGAAGGTCCCTATTATCCATTTTTTCCCTTTTATTGCCTGTGCTTTCAGTGTAAGGCTTAAGAAACCTCCACCTACCACCAGGTCTTGAAGATGTTTCCCTACATTTTCTTCTAGGAGTTTTATGGTTCTAGCTTTTATATTTATGTCTTTGATCTATTTTGAGTTAATTTTGTATAAGGTGTGAGATAGGGATACTCTTTCTTTCTTTTGGATATGGATATCCAGTTCTCCCAGCATCATTTGTTGACTAGACTGTCTGCCTCAGCTGGGTGGGCTTGACAGCCTTGTCAAAAATCACTTGACCATAGATGTGAAGAGTCTGTTTCAGAACCTTCATTTCGGTTCCATTAGTCTATATGTCTATCTTTATGCCAGTATCATGCTGTTTTTACCACTGTAGCTAGGTAATATGATTCAAGGTCCAGAAATGAGTGTCCTCCAACTCTTTCTTCCTTATTAAAAATGTTTATGTGCAGGGTGTTTGTGTATGGGTGATGTGTGGGAACCCTGTATGATGTTATGCATGTTTGTTTTGTAAGTTCACAATGTTTACTGAACACTTATAATTTGTGTATGTTCATGTATGAGTGATATACTTCAATAAATTATTTTTTTAATGTTTATGGCTATTTGGAGCCTTACCTTTCCAAATAAATTTGATAATTTTGTTCTCCATTTCTTTTAAAAAAAATGCTGTTGGAATTTTTATTGGGATTGCATTGAATCTGTATATCAATTTGGATAGAATTGACAACTTAATATTTAGTCCTCCATTCCATGAACATGGAATGTTATCCATTTATTTAGGTCTTTGATTTATTTTTGCAATGCATTGTAGTTTGCAGAATGCAAGTGCTTTATGTCCTTGGTTAAGTTTATTCCTAAATATTTTATTCTTTTACTTGTTATTGTAAATTGATTTTTTCCCTGACTTTCTCCTCAGATTGCTCATTACTATTGTATAGAAACACTCTTGATTTTTGTGTATTAATCTTGTATCCTGCCACTCTGCTAAACTCGTTTATTAGCTCTAGTAACTTTGTTGTAGATTCTTCAGGATTTTCTAAATATAGGATCATCTCATCTGCAAATAGAGGAAGTTTTGCTTCTTTCTTTCCATTTTGGGTGCCTTTTATTTCTATTTCTTTCTCATTGCTCTAACCAGAACCTATAGCACTATATTGAACAACAGTGGTAACAGTGGTGACAGTGATGTTCCTTGTCTTGTTCCCAATCTCAATGGGAAAGCTTTCAGTCTTTCACCATTGAGGACAATGTTAGCTGTGGGATTTTTACATATGCCCTTTATCATGTTGCAAAAATTTCCTTCAATTCCTATCTTTTAGAATGTTGTTTTCAAGAAAGGATGGTAGATTTTTTCAAATGCCTTTTCTGCATCAATCAATGTGATCATGTGCTTTTTCTTCTTTGATTTATGAATGTGATATATTATGTTGATTGATTTTCTTGTGTGGTTCAACACAAGAAAACCCCACTTGATCATGATGAATAATTTTTTAATGTGCTGTTGGATTTAATTAGCAAGTATTTTGTTGAGGAGTTTTGCATCTGTATTCATTAGGGAAATGGATCTGTAATTTTCTTTTATCATAATATCTTTATCTGGTTTTGGTGTATCCTGGTTAGGAGTATCTATATTTATGATTGTTATTTCTTCCTGGTGTATTGCCCCTTTTATTAATCTATAATGTCCTTTCTTGTCTCTAATAAACATTTTGCTTTTAAAGTCTATTTCATTTGGTATAAGTATAGCTACTCCAGTTTTTTTGTGTGTGGTTGTTACTGCATGCATGGAATTCTTTTTCTGGCCTTTCACTTTCAATCTATTTGTATCCTTGGGTCTAGGTTGAGTCTCTTGTAGACAGCATAGAGATGACTCATCTTTTCTCATCCATTCTGCCAGTCTGTGTCTTTTGATTAAGGAGTTTAATCCATTATCATTCAACATTATTACTGTAAAGGAGTTCTTACTTCACCCATTTTGACCTTTGGGTTTTGTCTGACATATCTTATTTTCACCACTACTTTTACACTTTTAGTTACTTTTAGTAATATAATCTTCACTTCTAGATTCTCTTCCAAGCCTCTCTATCCTGTTTGTTTGTTTGTTTGTTTTGTTTTTCTTTTCAGGCTGTAGCACTCTCTTTGGTATTTCCTACAAAGCCAGTCCCTTCATTACAAATTCTCTCTTCTTTTTATCTGTGACTATTCTAAACTCACCCTCATTTTTGGAAGACAATCTTGCCAAATATAAGATTCTTAGCAGGCAGTTCTTCTCTTTCAATATCTTAAATTTATCATACCACTGCCTTCTTGCCTCCATGGTTTCTGATGAGAAATCAGCACTTAAACTTTTTAGGCATCCCTTGTGTGTGATACATTGCTTTTCTCTTGCTGCTCTCAGGATTCTCTCTTTATCTTTGGCATTTGACATTCTGATTAGTATGTCTCTCAGAGTGGGTCTATTTGAATTTATTTAGATGGGAGTACATTTTGCTTCTTGGACATGGATATCTATGTCCTTCATTAGGTTGGGAGATTTTCTGCCATTATTTCCTCAAATATTCATTCTGCACCTTTTCCCTTCTCTTCTCCTTCTGGGATACCCATGACACAAATGTTTGCATTTAGTTCCCTGAGCCCCTGTTCAATTTTTTCCATTCTTTTCTTTTGTATATTCTCTTTGAGACCATGTCTTCAAGGCCACTGATCCTTTCTTCTGCCTCTTATCTGTTTTTATATGCCCCAGTATATATATATTTTTACATGCTGTTATTGTTCTGTGTATGCATTATTTTATGATGACTCCGGGTACTAATTTTTTAACAAACCAATTTTATTGATACATATTAATAAAGCATAAATCCATCCAAAATGTACAATAAGTAGTATTCGGTGCAATTACATATTTGTGTAATCATGTATTCATCACTTCAATCATTCCTAGAGCAATTTAATTATTCCAATAATAATAAACAAAAAACAAACAAAACCCATGACCTCTCAATCTCTCTATGCTCCCCCCGCCACTGTGCATAGCTGCTATTCTTTTTTCTTCTCTCTAATATATTTATATTTATATTTTGTAAAAATATATACATGCAATATCACCCATATTCACATTTTACATGAAATTTTACTCTCATACAGTCACATGTTACAGTTTTTAATTTTCCTTCTAGTACTATACATGACCTTAGACTCTCCCTTTCAACCTCCAGTGTATTTCTAAATTTCATTTATTGTACCTTTCATTCCCATAAGATCTACTATTTTTCTATGTATGCTTTCAAATTCTTCTTTGTTCTCACCTAGTGTCTTCTTGATATCCTTAATCTCTTTAGCCATCTCATTGAATTTATTAAGGAGATTTGTTTAAATATCTGTGATTAGTTATATCAACTCCTTTATGTCATCTGAAGGCTTGCCTTGTTCCTTTGACTGGGCCATATCTTCTGATTTCTTGGTATGGATTGTAATATTTTGTTGGTGTCTTGGCATCTGATTTACTATATATATATTTTTTCTGGGTGTAGTTTCTGTCTTTAGTCTAGGGCTTTCTATTTCATTGGCAGCTTTGTGCTACAACCCCTCTTTGATACTTGATTCAACTTAATTTGGAATTTTTAATGGCTTGGTTTAGCCAATCTGAGTTTTTTTCAGCTCTTTTTCATCTGTTTCTTGCCCTTTTCCCCTTGTTGATTGAATAGTAGGCGCCAAGGATGCATTGGTACTATAGGCCATGGAGGCTGAAGCTGCTCACATTGCCCCAGGAACCAATGAAGCTTTTACCAGCTTTCTCCCCTGCCAGGGGTAGAGGTGGAGCCTTAGCCATATGCAGTAATCCAAGCTGTGCAGGCCAAGACTGCCTGTAGTTGCCTGGAGAGGGTAATGATGCTCCATGCCCCTTCCTTCCCTGCTTGGGGCAGGGATGGAGCCACAGGTGCAGGCAGCAAACTAAGATATGTGGATCAAAATTGACCACAGTTGCCTAGGTAGACTGATGAAGCACCAGCTCCCCTCATCTCCTGCCAGGGGCAGGGATGGAGCCTAAGGAATGTCAACAATCTAGTCTGCACCAGCTGGATTCAACTGCAGTTTCCTGGAGAGGCTGAGGGAGCACTGTCCCTCCTCCTCACTGTAAGGGCAAAGATGGTACCACAGATGTGTCCAACAGTCTAGTCCATGCAGACCAAAAGTGGCAACAGTTGCCCGGGGAGGCTGAGGAAACACCTTCCTAGGTTTGCCCAACAATCTAGTCCAACTGTCTAGTACATGCCTGCTGAAAGTGCCTGCAGTTACCTGGAGAGGATAAGACCACTCCCCTCCTATCCTATTGGGGGTTGGGGATGGAGCCACATATTGCAAAATTAATTGCAATAGAAGATGGAGCCACAGGTACTGTACAATCTAGTCCATGTGGTCCAAAAGCAACTACAGTTGCCCAGAGAGGCTGGTGCAAGTCTCCCAACTTCCTCCCTGCCAGAGGAATTTCCTTGAAAGAGCATCATTATGGTATATATGATATATATATACACACACACACATAAATCTATACCATAACATGTGTTTATGTGTATATGTATGTGTTTATATACATATGTATGTATACATGTGTATATATACAGACATATATCCACTGAGGTCTCACTCTAGCACTGATCCAAGGTATGGGGAAAATTTCCATAGAACATTGTCTTGAGCATAAACTTTAAAACTAGCAGCAGCTATCTATCTAGTTCCCTGGTAATAAAATCTCTGATTGTTTATTCTCTCTTTCTATGTGTGTATGTCTGTCTGTCTCTGCCTCTTTTTCTTTAATTTTCATTAAAAGATATCTACAGGGAAGTGGCCCTGGCTCAATTGGTTGGGCTCCCGTTTACCATATGGGAGTCCCCGGGTTCTATTCCCTGGGCCTCCTGGTGAAGGCGAGCCCACGCGGTGCGGTGAGCTGACACCAACAAAGGGAGACAAGCAGACACAGAAAAGCACAAAGCAAAATGGACACAGAGAGCACAAGCAGCAAGAGGGTGATAAATAAATAAATAAATCTTTAAAAAAAAAAAAAAAGATATCTACAATAGAGGTCCTGTAAGGTGTCGGAGAGTAAATAGATGGGATTTTTCCTGTAGGCCATAGTTTGCCAAATCCTTATCTAGAATAAAAGTACGAAGAGTGAAAACCCAGTTGCTAAGTAGAAAGTCTGTACCTATAGAACTTACATTCTTAAACATAGTGTTGAAGAATGAGTAGGTGCCATCTGGTAAAATGATATAGTCATAGAGTCAAATGTAAATCCTAGTGGCATGCTCATGGTGTGAGCATGGTGGAGGTTGCTTGGCCTACACAGAGCTTAATGTAGGGGAGCATGCTGTGGAAACTGCTCTTTTCCACCACTTGTTTTTACTGAGAGATCCTTGTAATCATTAGAACCTGAATACCTTCCACTGATCGGAAGACAAGACTAATTTACACCTACCTATTCTTTTCTCAATATTTCAATAATTAAGAGACTGTTTTCTTCCTGGTTTCTATGCTACTCATGTGAGGTGCCATGTTCCATAAGTTGAGTTTTCAGAAATTTCTTTTGTTAGAAGAGAAAATTAATTGCAATAGAAGAAAAATAGATATTCCTAGTCCTTAACGTAAGGTGCAGAAACACATTCTGTAAGCTTTCATATTAATGATTTTTGGGTTGGAATTTATTCTCACTTCCCCTGTGTAAGAAATGTTTTTGCTGAGCTGTAGTGCACAACATACAATCTAGACCCTACTGTCCAATTGAAATATAATGTAAACCGCATATGTAATTAAAGGATTCTAGTATCCACATTAAAAAAGTAAAGAGAAATAGGAAAATTAATTTTAATAATGTATTTTATTCAACCCCATATATCCAAAATATTATCATTTTAACATGTATGCAATATAAAAATAATTAATGAGCTATTTTGTGTTACTTTTTTTGTTCTAAGTCTTCAAAACCCTGTGTATTCTTTACTTAGAATTCATCTCAAGTTGAACTAGACAGATGTGACAAGTGGCTACCACATTGGACAATGCAGAGCTTGACAAAAATGTGTTTGAGAAAGAATTGAGGAGGCAATTCTGTGCACTATCATAGACTCATAGATTACTAGAACTGGGAAATATATTTGAGGGTAATCCTTTGGTCTGACTCCTTCATTACACAAATAGAAAAGTTAAAACCAAGAGAGGTTAAGTGATTTTCCAGAAATCATTCAGTAAAACCAGAGTGGCAGAATCAAGAAAACTATCCAACATTTCTGATTCTTAGGCACAAACTTTAAATAAAACCAACATGAGAATTAAAAAGAGCAATATATTAGGCCAACCTATAGTATCAGTTAGGACTGTGAGGAGCCAAAACCATGACCAAAGGAGCTTTAAACACTAAGGAATTGTGTTATCTAACACAACAAGATCCCCAAGTTGATTTTCAGAGGCTCTATGGGGTCATCAAAAATTCCAGTTCTTTTCATCTCTCTGCTCTGCCCTCCTCTGTGTGTAAGCTTTGCCTTCAGATTGGCTGTGGCAATTCCAGACAAAACCTCCAGCGAGAGGAATGTACAGAGAAAGAAAAGAGTAGCCTCTCTTTATGCATCTTTCTTTGGAGGGAGGAAACTTATTCCAGAAGCCCCCAAACAGCAAAATTCCCCTCTTATCTCAATGACCAGGGCTAGGAGGCATGCTTATTCCTAAACCAATCACTAGCAAGATGAATAGGATTACCAGGAATCTTTTAGATTAATCATTTGAAAGTAGAATGAATGTTGGGGGAACCAACCACAAAGGCTGCCACACCTCTGACTTAAATCAATAGCTGAAAATACATTTGTAGTGGAAATATAGTAATATCCATAACCCCAGAATTCTATAAACACATGTCTTCTATTAGCCCCAAACTCCATTTAGGTTTAACATACTAATGGCTCAATGGATATACATGAAATGACCTGACTGATATCATGGTCATATTTCTTGATCTAAACTCCAGAATTATGAGACCGAAAGCTCCCATTAGGTTAAAACAGAGGTTCAACAAATCTTTATTAAAGGTCTACTATACAGCAGGTACTGGTTTAGTCCCTGTCACATATATTTAATCCTTATGACCGCTCCATGAAATGACTATTAAAACCATTTCTGTATTAGCGTGGGCCTCAGAGAAGTTGATGATTTCCTCGAGGTTACACAGCTCTGAAGTTGCATAGGGCCCAATTTCAAATCCAAGTTTTTGACACCAGTCAAGTCCAGTGCTCTTTGAGTCCACTGATATTGCTAATCCATTAGTTGATACTTGATTTTTTAAAATTCCCCTTTTGGTAGCTTAGGTTAGGAAGCTGCACAGAGGTTATTTTCTCTTCTTTTCTAATCTCAGTGAGTAAACTTTGTGAAAATTTAACCAATAGAGTGAGTCCATAAAGAGACTCCAAATGGAGTAGAATTACAGTAAAATGTAGCAGAGGTTGGCAAATGGCAACCCACTCACTGCCTAGTTTGTAAATAAAGTTTTATTGGAACCCTGCCATTCATTTAACGATTATTTATGGCTGTTTTCTCTCTACAGGGCAGACTAGAATAGTCGTGACAGAAACCATATTGGTCCACAAAGTCAACAATATTTACTATCTAGTCCTTTATAGGAAAAGTGCCCCAATCCCTGATAGAAGGCAAAACACTTGGAATTTGAAATCAAGACCCCTGAATTTGAAATCCAGTTCTGGCTAGATTTGCTGGTTGTATTCTCTTGGTTATTTCACTTAAGTTCTCTGAATTCGGTTTCCTTATCTGAAAAATATGGAAACTGCTTAATTCAAGACACTTTGAGATTTATATAAACTAATGTATCTGAGAGTGGTTTGTAATTGAAAAGTCAAAACCAGTGCACATGAATAGGAGAGGAGTTTTTTGTCAAGTTTCACAGATAGAAAAAGGACAATCTCCTTTCTCTACTATAATGGGGTTTTCCTAATACTGTAGCTATAATCTAAGTTGTAGCCAAACTGGAATAAAAAGGGTAGAGATATTTTGCTTCCCAAGGTAGTACTATTTACTTGGCTGAATGATAGCTGATTGTGAAGAGTTCAGTGATACCAGGGTAAGGCGAGGATATGTCTCTCAAGTGGCTTCTTGCAGAAGCTTGAAGAATAAATACATAGTGAAGTCAATGGACAGCAGGTAGGTAGCACAATTGGCTAAGCCAAGTAATTCAGGGCCCAGATGATCATCCTAAAAGGAGATTTCAAAGTTAGACTGGAAACATCAAGACATTGCATTAAATAACATTTTCTGTCAATAAATTATACACGTTTCCAACAACAGTGGTTGCACTGTAAGAAGATAAGAAAAGTTTGAAAAACACAAATGCCACATTCTAGCAATTTTTACGTTTCTCCTTTGGGTTCTTACTTTATTTATGAAGCACTCATATAAATTCATTTCTTGCTGTTGACCTTGACCACAATAAGAAAAGTAGCCATTTTTTTTTTATCTTAGGGCCTTGTCAGCAAATCTCTTCCTCTCTCTTCTAAGCCACCCTGGATTATAGGGCAAAACCCAGTAAAATATGAAGCAAGGCATAGCAAAAAGAGCCATTTACACTGCTATTCTGATTGCTATTACCAGCAGTAACTATCATCTTTAAACTGTTCAACAGTGGTCCATACCAGTAAGTGGAAATATTTCTTATAAGGCTGTATAATAATATCTGATACATGTATAGCAACTTTCATCTGTAAGAATTCCAAAGTGCCATATGGGGTATCCTAGGGTCACTTCATCTACTAAAGAAATACAACAGCCTCTGGAGTGTGAAATGACAATCCTTCCATTCCTATCATATCCCACAGTTCTTGTCTTCTTGGGGAGAAGGTCTCAAGAAAAAGTACATCTAACTCTTCTGGTAGATAAGTCTGTGGACTAAAAGCCCCTCCAGATCCTATGTGGAGATCTATACATATACTTTAGTTTCCTATACACAACCCATGCACCCAAATGATAAAACTACTCTACTTCATTACTTTCTGCTTCAGTGGGAAGGCTGATTCTTGAAAAACAGTGGGGATTTGAAGAAAACTTACCTAAGTGCTGATTTATTCTGACTGCTCTTTATTTAAAGAAGAATTTGTGGGAATTAATTAAAACACAATAGTAAAATGTCTTTCAAACCCAGACTATTTTTGACACCTGGTTCTACTGCTTTATAGCCCCAGACTGGGAGCAGGTTTCTTAATTCTTCACAGCCTCATTTTTCTCATTTTAAAAAATGGAGATGAAAATACCTACTTCAAGGGAGCTTACAAATTTAGAGTGATTAGCAGAGTGATCAAGATAGCTTAGACACAAAATGAAGGCGAGCTTCCCTCCAATTCCAGGGGTTTGTTTATAGAAAACAGTCTATGTTCATTGCTTGAATTAGTGGTGGTGAACCAAAGGGAGTCTAGTATTTCTTAATGGAGAAGTTTACTTTAGTAAGAATAATGCTATGCATTCGGAGCCAGGGATTTGTTTAATAATCTTTGGGTGTGTCAATTATTAGATGTCTCCAATTAACCCTGTCTACCAAAAGGAAAAAATAATATCCCTTACTCTCCTCACTAAGGACTTAGAAGATAAATTGAATAGTGTTTGTAACACAGCTCAACTTTCTCAGAAAATGGTACCATGTAAAGATAATGCAGCATTGCTCTGGTTATGATTGTTGACCAAGGCCAGATTAGAAAGAAAATGACGAAAGAAAGGAAAAGATTCAGAAAGCTTATATTAAAGTCAACCGAAGACAAGGAATACAAATGCAGCCCCATAACTGCCCCCCCCCATACATTGTAAAGGCTCAGAAAGAAGTAGAAAACCAACAGAGGGTGAGCCACATGGTTTTTCTGAACTATGGCATATTCATTTAAGAAATATTTACCAAAATATTACTGTGTGCAAAGTTTGGCAATAAGGGTGTTTCATTCTCAGATCAAACTGAAAGATATTCAAGTTATCAAACATTCTTTGATGTCTTCTATGGGCAAAGCATCATGCTCAGAACTAATGAGCTAGGTAGATGGAAAAAAGCTCCTGCCTCCACAAAAAAGGTGAGATAGATAGGTAGATAGCTAGCTGATGTCACTGTGGATATGTGTGTATGCATACATGCACATATGTTATAGAAAACAAAATGTAAAATGTATAACATAATTGTAAAAACAATGAGTTTTGGGATTAGCTAGTTGTTTAAAAATCAGTTACCATTGATTGGCTATGGGGCTTTCTCTAGTGCCTCTCTGTTTCCTCGTACTTAAGTCACAGAGTTGTTAGAAGCATGAAATAAGTCTATGTGTGAAAGTGTTTTCCAAAGGCCCTGGCCTAGAGTAATCATCCAATAATAATTTTTATTATTAAAATATCATAGTCATGCCATTATTATTTACTAATATTTGGAATACAATGGATTTAGAATGGTGGTTCTCAGTTGGGGGTGATTTTACTTCCCCTACCCAGGAACATTTGGTGATGTCTGGAGACATTTCTGGTCATGACAACTGGGAGAGTATAGAGCAGACGTGACTCATAGAGGCTGGGGAACAGAACACAGGATCCAGAAAAGAACTTGGTACCACCAGTGAGCAAAGGTTGAAGTCCACTATTTTTAAGGCATTAGAGATAGAAAGTAGGGCATTCCTATTAGAAAGTATAACAATATTAACGATCCCTACGACTCTGTCATTGAAAGGAGAAAAAGAAAGGCATCGAAACAGAGGCCACTAAAGCCAGTGAAACGTATACGGAGAAACTTACACATTTACAATCGGTTTCAGGTTCCTGTTGCTTTGCTGAAGGGAAAATGAGAAAATCCGAAGTACCGTAGAAAGAATTTCTAGTGTGTTTCCTTGGGGAATGGGCCTCTATTGAAGTAAATAACTCTTCATGATATGGAGGGTGGGAATGAGAAAGATGTAACAATACAATCGGTCTCCCAAGGGGCGGATGGTGGGTGGAGAGACCTTGGGAGGGCTGACAGCCAACAGTGTTCGGTGTGCTTGAGAGGGCAGGCAGCCCAGGGAAAGCAGCCAGGAGCCAAAGGGAGCATGGGGGCGTCTAAGCTGGAAAGGAGTGAAGGCACGCGTCCGAGCCAGCATCGGTGGATTGTATTTTATGCAGCTGCATCAGATAAAGTTGCAGAAGAGGAAAGGAATCTGGCTAGGGTAAGGAGTGTTGGAAAAAGAGAATGTGATCTTAAGGAGTTGTTGCCCAGAGCTTAGTCATGTAATAAATGGACATTGAGTAAATGTAGTACAAGTTCCTAAGTGCAGAACAAATTTCCAAAGGAGAGCTAGATATATAAAGAAATTCAGAATATAATAACAATGATATTTCAAAAAGGTGAGGTATAGATGGACTTTTTTTAACAAATCAATTTTATTGATACATATTAATAAAGCATAAATTCATCCAAAGTGTACAATCAATGGTATTTGGTATAATCACATAGTTGTGCATTTACCACTTCAGTCACTTTTAGAGCATTTTCATTATTCCAGTAGTAGTAATAATAATAATAATAATAAACAAAAACCAACCAAACAAACAAAACTCATCATCTCTCAATCTCTATGCTTTTCCTGCTGTATATAGCTGCTATTCTGTTTCCTTCTTTCTAGTTTATTTGTATTTATATTTTGTAAAAACAGTCTTATATATGCAATATTACCCATATTCTTATTTCATATGAAGTTTCACTATGTTATACAGTCCCACATTAATTTTTTAGCTTTCCTTCTAGCAATATACATGTCCTTAGACTTTGCCTTTCAACAACTGTCATACCCACATAATAACTCTGCTAGTCTCAAACACCATGATGTGCTCTCACCATTTCCATTCATTTCCAAAGATTTGCAAATAACCTTTTAACCAATTCTGCACAGATTTACCATCAGCTTTCTACTCTCTACCCTCATTCTATTTTTTGACCTATATTCTAATCATAAACTCCATGAGTTTATATATTTAGTTCATAGTAGCACAGTCATACAGTATTATACAGTACTTGTCCCTCTGTGTCTGGCATTCTTCACTCAACATAAAGTCCTCCAGGTTCATCCATGTTCTCATATGCTTCACGACTTCATTTTTTATTACCACTGCATAATATTCCATCATGTGTATACACCACAATTTGTTTATCCATTCATCAGTTGGTGGACACTTGGGTTGTTTCCAACTTTTGGCAATTGTGAATAACACCGCTATGAACACCGGTGTGCAGATGTAGGTTCGTGTCACTGCTCTCAGTTCTTCTGGGTATATACCTAGTAATGGTATTGCCAGGTCACATGGCAAGTCTATAATTCAACTTTCTTAGGAACTGCCAAGCAGTCCTCCACAGTGGCTGTACCATTCTCCATTTCCACCAATAAGCATTCCTATCTGTCCACATCCTTCAACATTTACAGTTTTCCAATTCTTTAACAATGACCAGTCTAGTTAAGTTTGAAATGATATCTCATTGGAGTTTAGATTTGCATTTCCCTAATCACTAGGACCTATCACTAGTGATGTTGAACATTTTTTCATGTGTTTCTGTACATTTGTATTTCTTCTTTGGACAACTGTCTTTTCAAGTCTTTTGTCCATTTTTTAATTGGGTAGTTTGTCTTTTTATTGTTGAGTTGTATGATCTTTTTATATATCATGGATATTAAACCCTTATTGGATATGTGATTGTCAAATATTTTCTCCCATTGAGTCAGCTTCCTTTTTACCCTTTTGACATAGTCCCATGTGGTGCAAAACTGTTTAATTTTGAGGAGGTCCCATTGATCTATTTTTTCTTTTGTTGCTTATGCTTTGGGTTTAAGGTTTAAGGAACCACTGCCTACCACAAGATCTTGAAGATGTTTTTCTACATTTTCTTCTAAGAATTTTATGGTTGTTGCTTTTATATTTAGGTCTTTGATCCATTTTGAGTTAATTTTTGTATAAGGTATGAGATAGGGGTCTTCTTTCTTTCTTTTGGATATGGATATCCAGTTCTCCCAGCACCATTTGTTGAATAAACTGTTCTGGCCCAGCAGGAAAGGCTTGAGAGCCTTGCCAAAAGTCAACTGCAGGCCCTGCGAGTGGATGAGCCCCCCATGCCCCATGCGCAGGTGTGCTGCCAGGCCCCATGAGCAGGTGCGCAGTCAGGCCCCACAAGCCACGCAGCAAGAAGATGACGTAACAGGAGACTGACACAAGGGAAAGCCAAGATGAGATGCGCTGAAAAACCAGGAACTAAGGTGGCACAGGCGGTAGGATGCCTCTCTCCCATATGGGAGGTTCCAAGGATGGAATCCCAGTGAAGACAGGAGGAGAAGGACGAAGGAGAAGGCAGGAAACAGACACAGAGAGTTGCCCAGCGAATGGACATTGAAACAGCAAAAAAGGGGATGGGGGTGGGGGGGATGGATAAAAGTAAGTAAGTAAATAAATAAATAAATCCTTAAAAAAAAAAAAAAGTATAGGGGAATAAGAGACGGACTAAAATTAGTAGTAATACTTTGACGATACTCTTTCATAATTTAACAACTGTTTCACAACAATGCAAAGTATTTGTGGTGGGGTGATGTGTGGGAGCCCTGTATGATGTTATGCAGGTTTGTTTTGTAAGTTCACAATGTTTACTGAACACTTATTGTTTATGTATGTTTATGTACGAATGATATACTTCAATAAATTTTTTTTTTAAGTCAATTTATCAAGCTCTGTTCTTTTCCCCCATTTCCTAATAAATTCTCTTTATTGGCCTAACTGAAAAAAAAATTCACTTGATCATAGATGTGAAGGTCTATTTCTGTGTTCCATTGGTCAATCTGTCTGTGTTTATGCCAATACCATGCTGTTTTTATCACTGTAGCTGAGTAATATGCTTTAAAGTCAGGAAGTGAGAGTCCTCCAACTTCTTTCTTCTTTTTAAAGACATTTTTGGCTATTTGGGGACCCTTACCCTTCCAAATAAATTTGATTATTAACTTTTCCATTTCTGCAGAAATGGCTGTTGGGATTTTTATTGGGATTGCATTGAATCTGTAAATCAATTTAGGTAGAATTGACCTCTTAATGATATTTAGTGTTCCAATCCATGAACACAGAATGTCCTTCCATTTATTTAAGTCTTCTTTGGTTTCTTTAGCAATGTTTTGTAGTTTTCTGAATACATGTCCTTTATGTCCTTGGTTAAGTTTATTCCTAAATGTTTGAATTTTCAGTCACTATTATAAATGGAATTTTTTTCTGATTTCTTCCTCAGATTGCTCATCAGTAGTATATAGAAACGCTATTGATTTTTGCATATTAATCTTATATCCCACCACTTTGCAGAACTCTCATCTATTAATTCTAGTAGCTTTGTTGTGGATTTTCAGGATTTTCTAGATATTGGATCATATCATCAGCAAATAATAAAAGTTTTACTATTTCCTTTCCTATTTATTGTTTACTTTGGACAGAAGCCATTGCTAATAATGGAACATAGTGATTAAAAATGGTTATTTATGTTTTATAAAACTGGCTTTTCTTGCCGATTATTTTTACTGCCTTCAGTGTCTTGATTTTTTGTTTGTTTTCTTTTATAGATGTTTGGTATTCACTTCTAAGAACTGTATCCTAGGCCTTTTGATTCCTACTAGCCCTTTATAAGTTACTGGTTGGGAAAGTGTACAAAGAGGCTTTTAGATTTTGTGGTCTAAAAAACGGTTGCTATACAATACTCAGCTGTGTAAGAACCCACATTGTTTAGGTAAATCAATCAGGGATGACCAAGAATGCTGTAATGTGACAGGAAAACATTTCTAGGAAGGATATGTCAAGAACTGTGAAGAGTCTGAGATTTTACCCCACTTGCCAGCTAACAAGTTAGTCTGCCACAGCTCCATGGATGCTAGTAGAAGATGTGTGACTCCACTCCCCTCAAACCCTATCAACCATTAATCTTCTTTCTGAGTCTATGGATTTACCTATTCTCAATATCACATATAAATGGAATCTTTAAAAATTTTTACCTTTTAATCTGGCTTCTTTCACTTATCATGTTTTTGAAATTTTCAATGTTAGACCTTCTGCTATTATGTCATTCCTTTTTATGGCTGAACAGTATTCCAATGTATAGATATAAGATATTTTGGTTATGCATTCATTTGATGATACACTTTTGGGTTGTTCCTACCTGTTGGTAACTGTGACTAGTGCTACTATGAACAGGAATAAATAGGATTTTTCAGGATTTTCTGGATATTGGATCATATCATCAGCGAATAGTAAGTTTTACTTTTTTATTTCCTATTTGAAAAAGTTTTACTTTTTCCTTTTCTATTTATTTAGCAAAATGAATTTAACAAATGCATTTAAGTAAGGTATCCTTAATTAAGGATACGGATTTTTTTTTCTTAGTTACTTGCTTTTCTGCCAGTTGCTGTTTCCATTGTGTAGCCTAATTGGGGTATTTCCAAGCTAATGCTATAATCCAGGGCACTGCTTTATGAAATTTGAATGACATGAAATCTTCTCTGTAGTCCCACTCAACCATTAATGAAACATAGGAAAAATGACTAGAAGAATTAGATTCAGAAGGAAATATTTTCCCCTCTTGGTCAAGTCATGTTTTCAACAGAGGCCTTGCTTGCTCTGAAGTGGATGGTAACAGTAAATTGTTACTGGAAGTGACAGTCAAGAGCAAACTAGCAGTTTTCATCACCATATGTCACCATCACCCAGAAGGATGGCTTTATTTCTTTTTCTAGACTAATTGCTCTAGCTAGAACTTCTAGCACAATATTGAATAACAATGGTGACAATGGGCATCCTTGTTTTGTTCCTGATATCAGTGGGAAAGCTTTCAGTCTTTCACCACAGACTACAATGCCAGCTGTAGGTTTTTCATATATGTACTTTACCATATTGAGAAAGCTTTTTCTATTCCTATCTTTTGGAGTGTTTTATTGAAAAAGGGTGCTGTATTTTGTCAAGTACCTTTTCTGCATCAATCGAAAGGATCATGTGATTTTTCTTCTTCAATTTATCAAGGTAGTTTTACATTAATTGATTTTCTTATGATGGACCACCCTTGCATACCTGGGATAAAACCCACTTAATTGTGGTCTTTCAATGTTATTTTGGATTCAGTTTGCAAGTATTTTGTTGAGGATTTTTGCATCTATATTCATTAGCGATATTGGTCTGTAATTTTCTTTTTTCATAGTATCTTTATCTGGTTTTGGTATTAGGGTGATGTTGGCTTCATAGAATGAGTTTGGTAGCCTTATTTCCTGTTGAATTTTTTGGAAGTGCTTGAGCAAGATTAGTATTAGATTGTGTTTGAATGATTGGTAGAATTCACCTGTGAAGCCATCTGGTCCCGGGCTTTTCATCTTGAGGAGGTTTTTGATGACTGTTTCGATCTCTTCACTTGTGATTGGTTTGTTGAGGTCTTCTATTTCTTCTAGGGTCAGTGAGGTAGTTCGTGTGTTTCTAAGAATTTGTTTGTCTTATCTACGTTGTCTAGTTCTTTGGCATACAGTTGTTCATAAACACCGTCTTATGATCTCTCTTATATCTGTGGGGTTAGTAGTAATTTCCCCCCTCCCATTTCAGTTTTTATTTATTTACATCTTCTCTCTTTTTTTGTCAGACTAGCTAAGGGTTTGTCAATTTTGTTGATCTTTTCAAAGAGCCAACTTTTGGTTTGCTTGATTCTCTGTATTGTTTTTTTTGTTCTCAATTTCATTTATTTCTGCTCTGATCTTTACTATTTCTTTCCTTTGGCTTGGTTTCACTTTGTTATTTTTTTTCTAGTTCCTCCAAGTATACAGTTAGATCTTCAATTTTAGCTCTTTCTTCTTTTTTAATGTAAACATTGAGGGCTATAAATTTTCCTTTCAGTAATGCCTTTGTGGTGTCCTATAGTTTTTGGTATGTTGTGTTCCCATTTGCATTAGTCTGAAGATATTTGCTCAATTCTCTTGCAATTTCTTCTTTGACCCACTGATTATTTAAGACTGTATTGTTTAATCTCCATATATTTATGAATTTTCCCTTTTTCTGTCCATTATTGATTTCCAGCTTCATTCTGTTATGATCAGAGAAAGTGTTTTGTATTATTTCAATCTTTTAAAATTTACTGAGACTTGTCTTATGACCCAATGTATCATCTATCTTGGAGAAGGATTCATGAGCACTTGAAAAGAATGTATATCCTGCTGTTTTGGGGTGCAATGCTCTATAGATGTCTGTTAGCTTTAGTTCATTTATCATATTAATCAAGTTCTCTGTTTCTTTATTTATTCTCTATCCAGATGTTCTATCCAATACTGAGAGTGGTGTGCTGAAGTCTCCAACTATTATTGTAGTGATATCTATTTC
The DNA here is from genome assembly GCA_026826555.1 of Tolypeutes matacus. Taxonomy (NCBI): domain Eukaryota; kingdom Metazoa; phylum Chordata; class Mammalia; order Cingulata; family Chlamyphoridae; genus Tolypeutes; species Tolypeutes matacus. The sequence goes on from JAKSZT010054395.1 coordinate 4,964,680, forward strand.
TCCCTTCAGTTTTGCCAGTGTGTGCCTCAATATCTTGGGGTACTCAGGTTAGGTGCATAAAAATTTAGTACAGTTATTTCTTCTTGGTGAATTGTCTCTTTTATTAATGTATAATGACCTTCTCCCTCCCTTATAAAAGTTTTGCACTTAAAATCTATTTTGTGCGACATTAGTATCACTACTTCAGCTTTTTTTTCCTTTTTTTTTTTTTTTTTTAGGTTACTATTTGCATGGAACATCATTTTTCAATCTTTCACTTTTAACCTGGTTGTGTCCTTACATCTGAAGTGAGTCTCTTATAGACAACATATAGATGGCTCATATATTTTTTAATCCATTCTATCAGTCTGTGTCTTTTTATTGGTGAGTTCAAGCCATTCAATGTTATTGAGAAGACATTATTTATTTCATCCATTTTGTCTTTGGCTTTCTGTTGTCATACCATACTATTGTCTGTCTTTTTACCCTTTAATTTACCCTTACTAATAATCTTCAGTTCTACACTCTTCTCCAAGTCTCTTACCCTTGTTTTTTTCCTTTCAGGTTGCAGTACCTCCTTAAGTATCTCTTGCAAATCTGGTCTTTTGGTAACATTCTATCAGTTTTTGTTTGTCTGTGAAGACTTTGAACTCACCCTCATTTTTGAAGGACAGTTTTGCTGGATACAGAATAATTGGCTGGCAGTTTTTCTCTTTCAGTACCTTAAATATATCATACCACTATCTTTTTGCCTCCATGGTTTCTGATGAGAGGTTGGCACTTAATCTAATTAAGGTTCCCTTATATGTGATGCTTAGCTTTTCTCTTGCTACTTTCATAATCCTCTCTTTATCTGTCATGATTGTCATTCTGAATAGTAGGTGTCTTGTGGTTGGTCTTTTTGGATTTATTCTCTTTGATGTGGATTGTCCATCTTGGATATTGATATTTATATCTTTCATAAGGGTTGGGATGTTGTAGGTCATTATTTCCTCAAATATTCTTTCTGCCCCTTTTCCATTCTCTCCTCATTCTGGTACACCAATAATGTGTATGTTTGTGCATTTTGCATTGTCATTCAATTTCCTAATACCCTGTTCCATTTTTTTCCATTATCTTCTGTTTCTGTTCTCCTGTCTTTTCCAGTTCAGATGTCCTGTCTTCAAAATCACTAATTTTGTCTTAAAGCAATTTAAATCTGCTCTTATGTGCCTGTAATATATTTTTAATCTCATCCATTGTGTCTTTAATTCCCATAAACTCTGTTATTTTCTTTGCAGGCTTTCAAATCTTTATGTGCACCCAGTGTCTTCTTAATATTTTTTATCTCTTTAATCATATTTTCTTTCAATTTTTTGAATTGATTCATGAGAGTTGTGTGACTATCACTGATTAATTGTCTAAATCCTGTATCTCTCCAGGATATTTAGTTTGTTCCTTTGTCTGGGCCATCTTTTCCTGTTTCCTAGTATGGCTTGTGATTTTTTTGCTGATGTCTAGGCATCTGAATATGTTGGTTAATTTACTTTGATGGCCAATTTCTCTCTCTTGCCTATTTTTTTCCCCACAGCTCTTCTTTGATATTTGGTTCAACTTATTCTAAGTCTTTAAAATTTCCCAGCTTAAGTTATCAAAATTGGGCCAGGGACTCACTAATGGAGTGCAGATTTTCTTCCAGGAATTAGGGTACAAAGAGAATGAAAAGCAGTTTTTGTCCATGCAATTTCCAGACCAGTGAGCAGATGGCGCTTGTCAGCACACCTTTCCACAGAGGTGTTTAAATCTCTACTTTCCTGTGTTTTGGTCTGGCCAGAGCTGAGATTCAAAGCAGAATCTGATGGCCGAATTCACTGAAGTAAGCCCCCACCCCCACCCCCAATTTTCCCTCCCTTTTCCCTTGTAACAGCTGACAGGGAGGAAGATGTCTGTTCCCCCCTCAGTCAGCTGCAGTGAGCCATGGGTTTTACCCCCAGCTTAATATCTTGCGTGTGGGGGAGGGTAGGCCTTTCTGGCCACAGCACAGGTTTGATAACTCACGTTTGTTGTTTTGGGTTCTTCATCTCTCTGTCCCTCAGCCTCCTGGGAGTTGTGTAGCATTGTCCTGGTCTTCTGACCCCCAAAGCAGGTCCCTTGGACAGGTTTTGGCTCTTTCTCCATTGTTTTTGTGAGAGAGTTGAGCCCTGCCTGCCTGCTCTGATGACATCTTCCCACTATCATTCTAGATGAACTCTTAAATAAAGGGTGTTAGGACTACTGGTAGCCACTTAGAAGATATATTGTATATCACATACCAGTATATACTCCAAATGAATCAAAATTTTAAAAGTAAAAATGGAATCTTAACCTTAGAGTAGGAAACTACAACTCTATATGGCAAACAAGGAAGGGTACCTTAGCCCCGTTGTTTAGCATTTCTTGAGAGTGGGTGGATAGATGGAATAGACAGTGTGCCAGTTACCAAGGTGTGGTCTTAACTCTATACCCACCCTCCCGGATCCTGCTTTATGTGCAGCTGGGCCTGGGACCATGCACACTCCTCATCTGCATTGCCAGCTGCTCCATAGGGGGAGCCAAGGGAGCCCGAAAGGCTTGGGGAGGGAGCAGGAACTTGCTCCTTCCTTCCTGTTGGTGTTCTCTTCTTGTTAGTGGCACCTCAGTCTTGCTGCTCACAGCGGGAATGTCAGGGGTTCCACTAGCAGCAGCTGAATCCACTTTGCTGTTACTGGTTTCTCACTGCTTGAGAAGGAGCCACCTCACATTCCCAGGACAGCAGTGGCCCTTCCTCAGAGGCCTGAGTCTCACATCCAAGGGGCCTCTTCTCCCAGCCTCTACATTTTAATAATCAAAACCTCTTCCCTTTGAGTCCTCAACCCCAAGGTTTAGTGCTGCTTCTTTTGGTTGTCGCCTCTGAAATACCTTAGTATTTGTTCTTTTTGCCTTTTCAATTCTCCACAACCTAGTTAATAATTCTTTACCTTAAATTCCCTATGTTAAGATTACTAGTGTGACTGCCGTCTCTCGGCAGGAGCCTGAAGGATGCTCCAGCGTGCCTGGCCCCAGTGTCTCCAGGTTGTTCTCATTGTGAAGCTGCACCTGGAACTGATTATACCTTAACTGTTGACTACACAAATGAGTCCTGGGATCACCCCTCACATGTCTGTACCACCTCTGCTAAATACTCCATGTGTGGAATAAGCTGATGGGCCTCTCTACCTGGGTGTAGAAGGATAGGACCAAAGAGTGGTCTTGGTCACTGCTTTCTACAAAGGGACCCAGATCCATTTTGCTATGATTCAGGTGTCAGGTGTCCAAAATACCCTCTGTTCTAGCTCATTATACCTGTCTCCCCCATGTGCCCTATGTTCCTCAAAATCCTAATTTGTGAAAAATTTCTCTAATATGTAATAAGCACAGAAAATGGCAATAATAATATTACTTAGCATTTATTAAACATTTACCATAGACCACATAGGTGAGAGATCCTCCTTTAATCCTCAAAACAATCTTATTTTATAGATGAGAAAGTTGAGGCACAGAGAGGTAAAATCCTTTGCTCAGGGCCACATTGCTAATACACAAAGAAACCAAGCTTTGACCCAGGCAGACTGGCCTAATGCTTTCCTGCTGACCATCAGAAGTCATATTAACTATGGGACATCTCAGAAAAGCCTGCGACTTTTTAAAAAGACGATGGGGCTACGATAGTCTCACTAGAATTAAATGTGATGTATGTGTGTGTAGAGTATATATGAGCTCTGAATTTTGAGGGGCATAAATGTTTAGAATTTGGGAAAGAGAAAAACCATTCGTAAGGCTTTTCTACAGCCTATAGTAAAGCCAGAGGTCAAGAGTGGGGGAAGAGAGGATCATCACAGAAAAAAATAGTTAAGTGCCCATTTCTCTTGGCAGCACCTGGATGATTGTTGGCTTTTTGGCATTAATCACTTGTCAGAAATTACCTTTCCCACACCTGACACTCCTACCTTGACAATTTTCACCTCCTTTGCTCATGAGTGATGGGCTGATGGTTAGGCCCTATCCATCATGCATTCTGATCAGACTGTCAGCCTTCGATGACATATGTCTCCTGGCCAGGACTGGGCCCCAAAGATGTCAGCCCCAAAGTGATATTGTGTGATGGTTGGGTAGATGGTTCTGGGAGCAGGTTGATTGCAATCAGGGTTTGTTGTGTGTCAGTGCCAGCTTGCTTGCTGTGACACATGAGCTATGAGCTTATGTAAAAGTACAGTGCAAAGACCATGCTGGCCCAGGCCTGCCTCTTTAGCATCAGGATGAGCCTGATTGTATAGGTGCTCAGTTGTGCCTCATCTGGGGTCAAGGCTGGGTCAGAGAAGGACAGGATGCTGAACTACTAAGGAGGCAGTTTCAATGTTGTCTGAACAAGTGACTCAGAACACCTATTGATGCCAACTTTGGGAAGGAAAGAATTAGAAGCTTACAATAAGGTTTTGCAGCTTCAGAAGACCAAAGAACCCCAAAGTACAAAGTTTGGGGGAGTTAAATCATGATGATCTAAGAGTAGATTCTGCTATTGGAAGTAATAATTATTTGCAGTTAGAATTATATTCTGTGGGTAAAAAGGTCAGTAAAATCCTTATCCAATGGGGAAGCCCAAAATTTATTTTTGTTTTTGCTTTTGTTTCTTTAAACCATTTCACAGAGTCCTGATCTTTTATCAGCATTTGATAGTGTTGCTTCCCCTTCTTCTTGAACTTCTCTTCTTCTCATCCATTGCTTAATAATCTAGACCCACCTAAAATTCATTCTTCAGTCCTAACCCCTTGTTAAGCCTTGTTATTCTTATACAAATCCATATTGCACCTTTGGTCTTTATTATACAAATTGCATACTATATCATCATACTCTACTACTCTACTAACTGTTGTTTATTGGAAAACAGTTTTTACAAACTTGTCTTCTGACTTTGGGTTTGCATCATTTCCCTCTCAGTTGACTAGAAGAGCTGTGAAATTGGAGTTATATATACCTTTGGGTTCCCAGAATTTCACATTAGTATATACTCCAGGGATGTTTACTGATTGATGGCATCTATACTGTTGTCCTCTACTGATACCTAACACATGGCTAGGTACCAAGAAGCTAAGTAAAAGCTTTTTGCCAGGGGGCAGATGTGGCTCAAATGGTTGGGCATCCATCTCCAGTATGGAGGGACCTGAGTTCTATCTCCAGGGCCTCCCAGTAAAAATAAAGAAAAACATAGAAGTCACGTAGGCTGCCAGGCCCTGTGAGTGGGTGCACTGTCAGGCCCCACAAACTGGTGAGGCCCCCAGGCCCTGCGTGCAGGTGAGCTGTCAGGCCCCGTGAGCAGGTGCACCCCCAGGCCCTGCCGAGCCACACAGCAAGATGATGACATAAGAGGAAAGTGACACAAGGGAGATCCAAGAGAAGACACACTGAAAAACCAGGAACTAAGGTGGCGCAGGTGGTAGGACGCCTCTCTCCCACATCGGAGGTTCCCAGGATCAAATCCCGGTTGAAGACAGGAGGAGAAGGATGAGAAGAGAGGGCAGGAAACAGACACAGACAATTGCCCAGTGAATGGACCAAAAAAACCCAGAAAAAATGGAGAGAGGAGGGGAGTAAAATGGATAAAAGTAAGTAAATAAATAAATAAATCTTGGAAAAAAAAAAAAAAAAAAAGCTTATTGCCAGGTTCAGGTAGTGGCTGATGTCTTGTTCAGAATTGTGCCACTGAGCCTTCTGCATGATACATTCTGCACCTCTTTCTGGATACACAGATCCATTTCTATTTCCAAGGTCTTGGAATCTGGCAAATTGAAAATATTTCTCACGCCTCACTCAGTAAACTCTACAGTTTAAATTGTATCTGTTTCAAAATGCCACTTACAGGAGCCAATAATAATACAAGGGCTTGATCTTGACAGCAGAGAAAAGTGTTAACTTTCCCAATGTGCCATATTTTCTGTAATCTTGAGTAAATTTCAACTTCTTTTTCTTTACTACCTCTACTTCAAATCTTTCATCTGGAGAGTAATTTCTTCAGAATACTGCACGAGCTAACAAGGGGCCTCCTGTCCTGCCTTGAGGCCTGATGTTGCCCTTTGTGTGATGTGTAATCTCCTTTTATTTTTCTAATTTTTACCACTAATCTCTTGTTCATTCATTCATTCTGTTCTCTGATTACTCATTCATTCTCTTGCACACACATTCATTTATTAAGCACCTGCTCCTGCCATTGACCCTCCTATTTTTCACTATTTACTAGCTATGTGACGGTCTTTTCTGTGACTTGGGTCTCTCATCCATGCGTGGGTGTGTGTGTGTGACTTAGATTAATGCCCGGCATTTTCTAAGGATTTGTTGTTATTTTTATCTCTAGAAAGAATGGCACAAACACATTGGAAGGGAAAGTCTAAGCCTCCAGAGCGTCATCTGTTTCTCCCTTCAATCTAAAATGTATGCCAACAGCAGATTAATATTTCCCAAGTAGAACTTTTATCATACTGCTCTTGTCACAAAACTTCTGGTGCAGATAAGGGTAGAAATATTATGGCAGAGGGCTGGCTGGTACGAAAACCCAAACTGTTCAGTATAAGACTCAGTTTCCATGGAATACCTGCTCATTTATTGATCTGCTAAACTGTCCATCAACAGGTAATTTACAAGTACCTGTGTCTGTGATCATGATTTTCTGCTGGGTTATAGGAATGGATCATCTAAGATGCAGAAGGATGTAAAAAGATAAAATAAAAACATCCAAACAAATGAGTAGGTGCTGAGCCAGTGTTCCCCAAACTGAGTCCTAAAGAATTCTGGCTCCTTGGTGTCTTATATAGGGAGCACAGTCTCCCCATAAAAATGTTTGGGAAACCTTAAACTAAGGTTAGCCTTCCCCACTGCTGCCATCCTAGTCGTTTTGAATCATCTCTTGTGGATTACTGCAATTATCACTTGCTTAGACTCTCTGGCTCTCATTTTCTTTCTCCCCTCTGGTCTTGCCAGAGGATTGTCCTCAGATGTAGACTTGATCACCCCACTGTTTTGTTTGAACCATGGATGTTCCTCACTGCCTATAGTATGGAATCCCGATTTCTCAGCAAGGCTTACAAAGCCCTTCGGTATCTGGGCCGAAAACTGTTTCCAATCTCTTCTTCCAAACACACCCTGCACTCTGTGCACACCAGAGGTTTGCTCTTCCTTGACATTCCATAGCCATCTATTCAATTTTCTCTGGCGAAAATGGCCTTCCATGTTGACGTGCACTAACTCATTTAATACTCACAGCAACACTATGGAGTTTGTACTATTATCCCAGTTTACAGTTGAGTAAACTGAGTGAAGAGTTGTTGAGCAATTTGCCAGACATTGAGCAAATTGCACAGGTCATAAAGCAGTGGATTGGAACCCAAGCAATCTAGTTCTGGAGCCAATGCTCAGAAACCTTATGCATTCCTGACTCTGGGAAGTTGATGGAGAGAAAAAAGATAACAAACTCCTACTGATCCAGCTAAAGTAAGCTTCTTTCTGACCAAACACACACTCTCTCTTTCCTCCCAAAAGAATGAATAAATTTTCTCACCATGCATTTACATTTAATGCTCTACATGCATATCATAACACTTATCACTCTAAATTGTAATTTATTTAATTGTTTTCCCTACAAGACTGTGAGCTCTTCAGGAACAGAAAGCCCTTTACAAATATCTTGACGTCCACATAAGACGGGGTGTATGTTAGGCACTTAAACCTTTGTGGAGGTGAATTAAAATGAATCTACTTGAAGGTAGTGGGATCTTGTGGTGACAGCTTGGTTATAATTCCTGTCCAACAGTTCCCAGACTCACAACTGATAAATGCAACCCCCTTGTCAAAAATGACAGTATCTGCTTAGCTATGTGTTGCAAGCAAGCATTTCTGAACTGTAATTGTCACAGCAGGGTTTTGAAATGGAAGTCGAAGTACTTTTGAGAGAGTCCACCTTAGTCAAGAGCTCCTTCCCCTGAAATGGCCTTGGAAAATCAATTTTGGCTTCCTGTTTGAGATTTCTTGGTTACTTCTAACAGACCTAGGTGTCCTTGGTATGCATTAGCTCTTCCACGGTCCTTTCGAGTTCAGAATCAATCCCTGGCCCCTAGGTGTGGTTACCACTCAGTGTTTCATGTCACGTGAAGGGCTCTCCAATAGCCCAGAGGGCATGACTCCCCCATGCATTCCTCATCTGTTGAGTACTTCTTATATACAGGCTCTGTGCTGGAGCTGAGGGTATGGAAATGGACAGGACATGGCCTCTGACCTAAAAAAAAAAAAAAAAATCAGTCTTATAGAAGGCAGACAGGAAGTCAATATTCTGATATGTCACATTGTGGAAGCATGTTACAGGGTGCTTAGGGAACAGGAGGGTCCCAAGCCCTGGGGGACTGAGTGCCCTTCAAGGTAGCTTTGTAAGAAAGGCAATGCTACTCCAAGACTTAAGGAAGTAGGAATTAGTCATAAAGATGGGAAGGAACATCATTTGCAATGTTAATTCTACTCCCTGAATCCATCCACTATCATCACTTTGCTGGTCAACCAGAATAGCCTCCTAAGTAGCTGCGCCACCTGCTTTCTCTCTCTTCTAGCCTCTAATTCATACATCACACTGGTGCCAGAGCAAATTTTTTAAAACTGTAAATTGAATCATGTTATCTATCCCTTTGCTTAAGTCCAACCCAAAGCTTCTAATTGCACTTGGAATAAAACTCCTTACTAAGAGCTGGCCCTGCATAATATGACACCTGGCTGCACTTTATCTTCACATCACCCACACTTACGGTGCTCCAACTACACTAATCCTTATTGAATTCCTTGAACTCGAGAAGGCCTTTCATACCTTCAAACCTGCACATGTGTCCCCTGTCTGACTGCTCTTTGCTAGGGTCTTCTCCTGGCAGACTCTTAGCCTTTGTGTCTCAGCTGAAACGTCACCATCTCAAAGAGCTCTTCTCTGACACCTAAGGGATGCCCATTTTAATCATTATCTGGACAATCTGGGTTTTTCCTTTCCTGGCACCTATCACAATTTGTAATTACTTTATTTATATTTACCTTTTTTTGGTGGTGGTGTGTGTGCATTATTTTTCTCTGTTATCCCTGCTAGACCATAAATTGCATGAGGCCTTGGGTCATGTTGTCTTGTTCATCATTCATTTGTAGCCCTTGGCACAGTCCCTGGCACATAGTAGGTATCCAATACCTATTGAATGAATGCATTTTAAAAGGCACGGCAGTTTGGGGACACAGTCTACTTAGGAGCCATGACAATTAGCTGTGATACAATTGTGATGATAGGTGGATGTATGAGTGTCAGGCTATGAGACAGAAGAGGTGAGCAAGGGTAGGTTGTGAAGTATCTCGTAATGCCGTTCTGAATCATTAGAACATCATCCTCAAAATAATGGGGAACTGCTGAGGAATTTTTAAAGCAGTGAGTGTCCAGACACATAATGAAGTTTTGGTGTTTTGTTTGAGGTCACTCATGTGAAAAATACAACCTTGGAAAGAAAGAATGTTCAGCAGTTGTCCAGAACCTCCCCTGTGGACTTCTGCAGAATTTTGAAGAGAAATGTAACCCACTATTGGCCTAAACACAGCAACAACTTCCTGTTCTAACTACATTATTGCTCTTTTTTCCCACCAAGGGACAACTTCGGGAATAGGGGGTAAACAGGGCAATTTCTGATCTTATTTGTTAAATGGTGACAAGAATTTAAGAGACAGTATGACTGTTGTACACCATTTTCTGCCTTCCATTCCCACCTGAAACATAAAAAAAAAATTATATGTAATCATTTGTCATTTTCACACTCTGACAAACCCTTTCCATATTTTTATTACCAAAATACTGTAAAGTGTACAAAATGCACATGATATAGTGAAGGTTTTATGTCACTTTCCAAACTGACTATTGCAAAAGAACCAAGCAGGCAGTCTCCTAAGATATATTTGTATGAGGACTGGGATAACATGCAATATATTCTGGATTCTCCTCCTTCCCAAGCCCCAATTATTTGACCAATGGGTAGCTTTTCATTATTTGAACTGAAAATGTCCTTTTGATTCATTTGTACATGTTTCAGCTTTACTTAGGAAAGGTATCTGCTTCGAATATTTTCTGGGAAAAGCAATATGTTGAATCTGAAAAAAATATTTTCACTGGGCAGTATTTATCAAAAAGTAAATCATGAGAGAGTCATATATTAATGGCCTGGATGAAGTCCCTTTATATCCTTGAAATGTAACTGGTAGAGAGTAATTGAGAAATGCTCCCTAAAAACCTGCTTGTTTAAGCCGACACCACCAGACATTGTCAAAACAACAGCATGAGGACCAATAAAACTAACAAATGCCCTACCACCCCATATTTAATTCCTGGTAATGAATTACAGATGAGTATTCTGATTTCCAAAGGTTTAAGGCATTTAATTAATCTCACACAAAGACTGATACATAACTAGTTTTAAAAAATATATTGTTGGAATGATTGAATAAATACATCAATGAGCAAATGATCAGACAGCAACAGGTATTGGTAGGACTTGAGCCCAGATTCAAATTGTTTTTCATTACACTAACATTATTCAAACCTGAGTAATATGTGAACTCTTTTGCAAGAAAAAAATTTCATTTGGAATTATAGTTATAATATTCTAATTGACAGTGTTGTTCTGGTATTAGCATTCCAGCTCTCCTCATGAAGGAATTGGTAAAATCATTTTAAATTATTTTGTCATTAAGATTTTACATGGTCTGCCTGTTCTGTGTTCTTTAATTTTTACCCCCATAGTTTTTTAGGAGCTCAACTAATAGTTTCATTTTCTATAAAATTTAAACAAAATTGAATTCCAAAGTATTAGACAGAAGATTTTCTTTTCAGTTAGATTTTTATTAGCCACAGTTTTTATTCCTTAGACCTTAAAAACCTCTGCTTTTTCTTCCAAAATCTGAGCAGTCCCAGCCTGGGACTGCCCCCACATCTGAGGACCTGTGGTTATTGTTCTTGGGCAAATTTCTTTTCTGGAGCCCATCTAAGCCTGTTCCTTGGGGTATCATGATCTACCTTTGCTCTTGATTGTCTTATCCAGGTCCTCTTGTCAGGTGCATGACAAAGAAATGCCTCCTCTATTCAAAACTAAAGAAATCCAGGATCAAAATATGGGAGCCAGTTAGGCTCTATTTGCATATATTTTATCTGAATGTAAATGCAGGCGAGATCTCACAGGAAGTTGAATGTATGAATCCACTAGACTAGGCAAAACATTTGCTTTTAAAGTGCTATGAATTTCTCAGTGAGATTTGTGATTCACAGACTTCTGCTAGAGTAAACATTTGGCTGCTGTAAAGTAGTTCCCACAAGGTAACTCAGTGTATCCATCAACATTGAGCATGTGCTACACACTGAAGGGGCTGAAAATCTATAGCAGGGTAAGGGGGCTGGGGCGGGGGGGTTGTCCAGACTTCACTTTCCACTTTCATTTTTCAAGAGCAAACCTGTTATTGTCAAGCAACTGAAATTCCACCTTGAGATGAAACAAATTGAGCTCTGAAAACCTCCATTGAAAAGCACCAAATTATAGGAGAATTTATGTTTAAATACTAAACTCACTAGTTCACTAGTTTTCTGATACTTTCTTATGGGCAATGGGGCAGGAAGTCTGTGCACAGAATCTGGGAGGGCCATCTAGCTCACCTCCCTCTCTCTGGTCGTAACCTCATCTGTTCTCCCAGCGTTATGGCATGCCCATACGTGGAGACTGCATCTTCTATTGGTAATTTGTTACAGGCTCCACAACAAATATTCAATCAAAATTAGCCCCACAACAAATATTCATATCAAAATCATCTTGCTTACATTTAACCTACCTAATTAAATAGAATATTTTTACTTTCTAAAAATGGTGATGCAATGTTTTATCGAATATGAATTCTTGGAATGAAATTAAAAGGTATGATACAGATTTAACATCAAAGGTATTTCAAGGTGGCCATGGGAAAGACAATAAGAATCCTGTGGCTGCCTTGAGAGAAGGAGCCATTCTCTTCTGATGAAACTTTTTGGGAAAGAGGAAGGTCAGAAAACCTTCCATTATAAAATCCTCATTGTAAAGTGGACCCAAATGTTTGATTCCCACCTAAGCAACTCATTTTTATTGTTGATAAAATTTTTAATTCTCATAATCAGAAAATAGAACTGCTCTTAAAATAGTGACTGCTTTTAATCCTATTTTAGGGCTAGTTACAAGTCTTAATCAATTAGATAGGCTCAGCCAGGAGGTGCATTCCAGGCTACCAGGACAGCAGAGACTAAGTGGCTACCTAGGTATGTGCTATAGGAGAGGAGAGTGCTGGATGTTTTCTAACTTGCCTCTGCAGATCCACTTTCCACCCTTCTCTACCCTAGTCTGTGCCCTGCAAGGCTAACTCAGGTGGACTGCATCAGCAATTGCCCTTGCCTGCAGGCTTCCAGTCTGCCAAACGGGGGGGGGGGGGGCCGGTAGGCAACAAAGAGTGGGAGGAGAGTGCTGGTGAGGAATTCTCCCCTCACTTCTCTGCTCCAGGTCAGGGTGGGTTAGCTGAGTTTCTCTGCCAAACACACAGCCACTGTCAGTCAGTTCTCTTCATTCAGTGACCCTCAGTGGGCTCCAGAAACTGCTCCCTCCCCTTCCTGCTTCAGGATTAGGGGTGGTAAATGCACCCACTACTCTTAGACCCTGTGTTCTGCACAGTTTATTTTCCAAAACACTGTCCATATCTTTGAAAATATTTCCGATATCAAACTTGCCTCAGTTATGAAGATTGTGATGTTTCTTTCCTGCCAATTAAAGGACAAGAAGAGCCAACGAAAGAGCGGCACAGTTCCCTTCTCAGGAACATGGCAAAATCAAAGTTCTTTTGTACAAAGTAGAATTTTATCCTTTAGAAAAAGAAATATTGGCAATTTATCTTAAATTTCAGGAGTTTATCAGAAATCCAGGATGACTGCATTTCCATCACAGAATTTTTTTTTTTTTTTTTTTTTTTTTTTTTGCCTAATTGGGAGAAAACAAGGAAGAACTGAGAACAAATCCAAAAGGATATCCAACAGCAATAAATTCCTGTTTGCTTGTTGGGGAGGTGTCCAAGAAATCTTGTTTAGTTAAAAGGTTTAAAAACAACCAAGATGCCTCTGAGCAGGCTTCTTCACCATGAGTCCTAGGATCCGAGACTATCTGGAGTAAGAGGAATCTGAGACATTACTTCCTTAAATTCCCTTTCCAGAGCTTGAATACCTGCGGTGACAGCTCTGCCAAAGGATGGCTCCAGCTTTGCTTGCACTTTTCCAGTACCTGGCTTTTCACTACTTCCTGAGACACCTCACTCCAATGTGGACAGATCTAATAGCTTAAAAAGCTCTTCCTTCCATGGAGCCTCAACATCCCTCCCAGTGGCTTCCAGCCACTGACCCCTAGTTCATCCCTCAAGGACAGCATAGAGTAAGTCTTATCTGTCTTCTCCCTGACAATCTTTCATAAGGCAAAGATGGCAGTCATGTTCACCCTGCAGTTTTTTTCATCTCCAAACCCAAATCCCTAGCTCCTGGTGGTGAAGACATGACCTCTGGACAGAGAAGATATTTTGTTTTATCAATTTCCTGGACTGAATGTTATGTTTCAGGTGTGATCTGAGCAGCACAGAGTGGCACTATCCTCTTCTACTTCCAAACACTATTTCTGTCAATGTAGGCTCAGAGGGCATTCCTTTCAGAACAGCCCCATAATGCTGTTAAATATCCAGAGGTTGGAAGGTGTGTTGTTTGAAATATTGGGCTAAGAGAACTTGGAAGAGGTTTTAAATTATACCTAGATATCTAGCGCTCCCTATGAAGGTAGATGGAGTGTTAAAATAATAATGATAAATGCCAGTAATAAACAAGTTGTGAAATTTTGGGATTTCTCCATGAATTATCATAAACTAAATCAAGGGTAAAGTGACTCACACAGAGTACCAAAGGTGCTGTGACAATTTGTCTGTCCTCTAGTGCTAGGTCCCCTTTCCTGGCCAGACAAGCTGGTTCAGAAATACAACAGCAGAGTCCTAAGTATCAGAAGACCCAAATTCCAATCAATTTGACTGAGTCCCTGAGGGTCAATTCATCCTTTGGAAGGTCCGTGTCCTCATCTGTAAATTGGGGATAATAAACCTAGCAGAGCTGTTATGATTATGAAATGAGAGAATGCTGGTGACAGTGCTCTGGAAACTCTAAAGTGCAATAGAGACAAGCATGCCATGTGCAGGGGGACAACTGTAAAGAAGATTTTACTGATATTGGTTCAGAGGAGATGTTCTTTCTTTATTGGGTGATATTGTTGGCCATTATCTTGATCAGTTCCTGAAAGGTGGTCGTTTTACTGTAACCTTCGGGTGGTTTCTAAATTTGCAACTCAGGGACACACTAAAAACACTGGTATTGTGGTGACTATTATTCCACATAATTATGTGATTATTTTTTCTGCCTTCAAAAATGTCCCATTTACATCCAGGAAGGAAGGTCATATCTGAGAAGCTAAGCCATTAAAGAAGGAAGAGTGGTTATACACTTAAATCCTCTCTTTCCTCATGCAACCACCCCAAAGTTTAAGAGAACCAAACTTCCTCCATCCATGGACTAGAAAGATGCATGTGCAAATACTCTGGCTACTCAAGCAACTGAGTTTACAACTACTCAGCAATGCTTTTTTAGGACTGGCCCCTTTGCACGAAAGGAAGGAACTGGGAGATGTCTTTGTAAAGTTTATTGAATGTTGGTAATTGTCAATTTGTGTCTAGATGCATTCTAGAATTGACAAGGCAGGGGTTTCTGGAAGGCAAGAGGTAGTATCTGTACAAGCAGTAGTTCATTGCAACATTCTCTACTACTATTTGGACCAGTTTTTGAACAACAGGATTTTGTTTTGTTTTGTTTTTTCATTTAATAGATTCTGAATCTGATATTTTCTATTTAACTAGGTGAAGAGATCAATGGAAACAGACTAATCCCAATTGATATTTGACAGTTTTCAAGTAAAATTGAACCACATATGGAGTACTGAAAGCACTTGAAATGGATGATTGAGCACTGTTCATAGTTTTAACAGTGGCTTAGAAGATCAAAAGATGATTTCTGCAGTCATAGTGCCTAGATAATTACAACATTACTTAGACTAGGTTTAAATAAGTTTTTAAAAAGCAAACTTATGCTCATTTTCTAGAAAAGAAGAAAACATTTTAATTTCAATTCCTTTTCGTACTGTCTCATCTGATTCTATGTAGATGTTATAACACAGTCAGAATAGGACTGCATTATTCCCATTTCACAGATGAGTATTCTGATTTCCAAAGGTATAAGGCATTTAATTAATCTCACCCAAAGACTGATACAGGAGGGCAAGATGGCGTTAGTGTAGGAGGACGCACACTGCAAGCTCCCAGAGCAAGGCGGATTGGGGACGGGGTCCTGCCCGGGGGTCTGTGCTGTGCATGCATGGAGTGAGAGGCTTGGGACATCTATCTGCGCGGATCAGCGGCGTGGACCGAATGGTGGAGATTCGTGAGTTTTGAGGCTGCCGGTGGAGGTTGGCACAGGCGGCTGAGCCCCGCGGTTATGGAAAAAAATAATAAAACGGCCATTTGGAGCCGCGGGCGGGGCGAAAAAAAAAAAAGTTTTATTTTCTGGGGAGCTGGCTGCCTGGCGCCCCTTGGACCTTGTGTGAACAGAGCAAACGAGCTAATCAGCACCCGGTGAACCGGAGGGGGGATTTTGGTCGGGGAACG
>JAKSZT010054395.1:4995486-5014062 GCA_026826555.1 Tolypeutes matacus
TTCTAATTGACAGTGTTGTTCTGGTATTAGCATTCCAGCTCTCCTCATGAAGGAATTGGTGAAATCATTTTAAATTATTTTGTCATTAAGATTTTACATGGTCTGCTTGTTCTGGTTCTTTAATTTTGTTTCATATCATTCTGCGCTGTACATGTAGCTTCCTCTTATCATTGGCTTTTCATACCAATTGCAGAGAATTCTCAGTCTTTCCTTCAGCAATTGTACCTAGTTCAGATTTTAAATTGATTTTTAACCATTACAAAGCTAAAAGTGCTGGCGTTTCCAAATCCACAATTCATGACATTAGGACAGAAGGACAATCTCTTAAAAATACCCACTCCAGTGACCTCATTTCTCTGTTTTTCCAGTGCTACCAACCCACTTTTCATTTTTTAATTCTGTGATATACTTCTCTTTATATTTGCTGCCCTATGGAATTGAACTGCCCAAAGGGCTATCCTTTGCTCTTTTGGGAGGGGAACACTTAGAACAGATGGCAGAATAAAATAGCCGCTGCCTTGTATATAAGTCAGGGGCACCATTAACACCACCAGGATCACTCTCTGCCACTCATCTCCACCCAGACTTTGACCACAGGAACTTGGACTTGTCCTCTTTAAGAAGAGGTTTTCAAGGTCTAAACAGTCACTGTTCTCCAAGCCATATTAAGACTGACCAAAAGAGCCTGGTTTCAAGTAGTTTACAGCATACTTAGATTTTAAGATTAAACACATATGACATAAACAAAGGACAGTCAATCATCATGCCATGTATTAACTACAATTAACATTGGAGTTCAGAGAATGGAAAAATTCTGTGGGTTGAAGTGATTGGGAAAGGAATCTTGAGAATATGGAGGAGGCTAAGCAAGATCTTGGAAAGTAAATAGTGTTCATACAGGTGATGAGAGTGGGAAGGGCATCACAGTGGAAGAGTGGCACCAATTAAAAGCATCTGGGAAGAATGTAGTGTGTTCATGATCCAATGAACAGTGCGGTCTGGCTATATGACAAATTAAGAGGAGAGTGAGAAAGTAAGATGTAGAAAGAAAGTTGGAAAGGGTAGATATGGACTGGAAGGAGTGGCAAATAAGGAGGAGCCATTGCAGGTTCCAGAGCAATAGAGTGGCATGAGACCTGCACTTAGAAATTTCCATCTAGAAGCAGTACTCATACAGGCTCTTTTTTTTTTTTTTTAGGTACTGGGGTCGGGGATTGAAACTGGGGTCCTGTATGTGGGAAGCTGGAGCTCAACCACTGAGCCACATCAGCTCTCCTGTGTTGGTTTTTACAATTTGTTTGCTTGTTGTTTGTTTTTATGTTTTTAGGAGGCACTGGCAACTGAACCCAGGACCTACCATGTGGGAAGCAGGTGCTCAACTACTTGAGCAACATCTGCTCCCCTCATATAGGCTCTTTGGTCCACAGAGGTTAAAGTCCAAACTTGAATAGAAAGCATGGAATGCATTACTGCTCATAATCTGGCCCCAAGCATCATTATTGCTTTTTTTTCCTACCTTAACATTTGAAATACAAAGACCACTTGGCATTGCCAATTACTACATAGATTTTAATGCCTTTCTGCCTTGCTTCTCTTTCCATCTTCTTTCCTGCTGATTTCCTCTTCATTCTTCAAGGCCCCTATCAAATATCAAATGTTACAATTCTATTCATTCCTTATCAGTTATTGTTTGAGTATATACTGTAACATACTATGTGTCAGGCACTAGGAATTTTATAAAGGTATATATATATATACCTCTTTATCTATATCTATGTCTATATCTATATATCGAGAGAGAGAGAGAGAGAGAACTAATGCAGGCCTAGGCTTGAACTGGCACTGCATCACTTCCATGCCATGTATTGGCCAATTTGTCAAAGCAACTTCCAAGGCCCTGCCAGGGAAATAGGCTTCACACCTTGATGGCAGCAAATGTGTTCTTGGTTGGGCGGAATTGTTGGTGGCCATCTTTGTAGACCATCTATGAAAACCACTGATACAGTAAGGTAATATGTTAGAGAATTGACCACAGAGGTCATGGGTGACCCTGTCTAAAACATTTTCAGTCAAGTAGTTGGGTCAAAAGCTACTTGGATTCAAGAGAGAATGAGAGGAGAAGAATCAAAGGCAGCAGGTAAAGGGGAGCAGGAAAAGTTATGTAATAGATGTAGTTATGTTATAGATGTAAACAGATTTCTCTTTTTAAACACAAAAAAATAATTTATGTTTATATGGTTATGGGAATAATTGAGTAGGTTGGAAAATTTTGATGATATGGAAGAATAAGGGGATAATTATTGGAGTGATGTCTTTGAATAAAGGGGACGAATGGAAGGGGGGGGGGGAGGCAGCAGTGAGGTACCATGCACAAGTGGAAAATTTTGCCTTAACCGGGAACAAGGGGAGTCCAAACGGTGTTAATAGGTAAGAATGTGGAGAATATGGATTCAAACACAAGTAGGTGGGCAGATGAGAAGTAGTAACACATGGAAATTCTATTCTGATTATTTATGCTTCCTCAGTAAAACAGAAAGCCAGGCTATTATCAGAGAAAGAAGAGAGGAAATATTTGAAGCTTTGAGGAAAGAATAAAAGGTATGAAGCAGTCATTTAGGAGAAAAAGAATGTACCAGGAGAGCATTAAAGGGTTGCTGGGCAGCACTAAAGACCTCTGTAAAGTTAGAGGCTATGAATTTAAAGGGAAATAAGGCAGCCTGAATTTGTGTTTCCCAAGACCTTCAGTATAGTCACACAGTAAATGCAGAATTTGATTTAACCAGGGCTAGGAATTTTGGAGGGAGGGTGATAAAGGGAAGTTTGGACAATGGAGCTCAAGGTGAAATCAAGAGATATTATAAGGGTTGACCTTGAAATTTAAGTTGGATAAGAAGGGAAGTGAGGACATGTGCTGAGTGAAGGGTGGAGTCAAAGTAATGGTGATAAGATCAATGGATTGGAAGGCCTGATGTGTTTGAAGACTTATGGGAATAAGAATATTGGAGGGAATTACTTGAAAAAGTAGTAGGACTGTTTGAAACTGACATTATGAAGGGGGTGCAGTTATTGGAAATGGCAAGCCTAGAATGTGACTATGGGAATGATTGACTGAAGTAGGGTGAAGGACAAGACTATTGAAAGACCGAAGGTTAAGGAACTGAGAGTAATCACCTAGGCAGAAATTGAAATCACCAATAATTATTACATAGATTGTATTGGAGAGAGTGGCAATCTTCCAGATGCTAAAAAAATTCTTAAGAAATGAGGGAAATGCCCTGTGGGTTTGTAAATGGCAATTCCAGGGAGAGGTAGTAAGTGATTGTCTGGGAACTTGACTTTCAAAGAGAGTGAAAGGAGGGAGAATGGTCTGGAAGAAGTGGCAAGGATGAGCAAGGAGGACACCTACCCCATCTTTAGTCAGTGTGAAATAGAAAATAGGCATTCCTTGAGAGGGCTGCAGGAAAGCGGTATTATCAGGGGAGACCTAGGTTTTAGTTAGAGCAAGAAGAGGAAGAGAAAAGCTGGCACTACTCTCAGAGCTGGCTGAGCAAGGACCTTGCCATGGGTGACACAGCAGAGGACTCTGTTCTTACCCTTCACTGTCTGCACCCTGACTCATGGAGTGAGGGGTATGTGGGGTCAAGGAGAGGTACCCACTTGGAAGCAGTGAAACCCTTCTTAGACCAGACTCTGGGAACCAGAACCCTAGAATTCCCTGCCCACCCATACCCAAGCCTGACCTCTGGCCCTGTGCTTACTCTTCTGCAGTCCATTCTCTTAATGACTGGCCAATCTGCCAGGTTCCAAACACATTGACCCTTCCTCATGTGAGATGGAACTGAGGAGGGAATAGAAGATGGGTTGGCTTAAAGCAGGAGCCAGGAGCTGGGGCTGGGGGCTGCTCTTCCCATATCATGTGAACTCCTAGAAATTACATCCAAACTTGGCTCCCTAGGCTGTTATTATTTTATATTTGTCAGTGTGTGAAGATAAAACAATTTATTTATCAGTCTGTTTATACATTTTAAATACTTGGACTATAGTTCCTGAGCCTCAATTTCTACTCTTGTCAGGGGTGGATAGCCATGAGGAAGGACTGAATGGCACTCTCCTCAGGGCTCCTATTAAGTGGTGATCATAATCAAACTACTGGTATACCCTTAGTCTATTACATCATAGTCGTACAGGTGCTATCATTCCAGGAGGAGCGAGACGTCTGCATCATCTCTGTGGCCTTGGCCCTCGGACACAATGTTTGGCACATTATGTTCCCTAAAAATAAAAATTGATATAGAAATGAATTGGATCCAGCAGAGTTCAGGTCATTGAAGAATCCAGCCAAGATATATTTCTGTTTTCCAGATGATATTGATGAAAGAGCTCGAAAATACAGTCATATCCACATATAAGTTTGGTTCTGACCACCACCCTTCAGAGTTTCAGTTTGCACGAGGACTTTAAAGCAGCTTGATCACAGTTTATCAATTTTAATGGCAATACAGTTTTAAAAAGAAAAACTCTTTGACTGACTTAGACCAAGTCACTGAGATGGTGCTTTCTTTGAAGAGTGTAATGCATGCTGCCCTTTGCTTGGGCATCTCCTGTTGTGGCATTTTTGTAGGTAATTGATGTGACCACTTCAGATTAAGATGAAATTTTGGGTGTTGGCTCCTGACTGCTTCAATGGCCATGATCAGTTAGCTCTCAGTTTACCAATTTGTGTTCCACTATGTTGAACAGTAAAAATCCGTGGTAGTTTACCTGAAAGGCCATGATGATGACTTATGGGCCTCAGCACACAATATTTCTTTCCTGTACTTTATCTAGACAAATAAGTGCTTATAACTCTGGATTCAGGAAAGACTGTTTATTCTTCAGAACTGACATCCCATTAAAAAGAAAATAAAGTAAGTATCAGGATTAGTCCCTAAGCTTCCATCAGGTCTTTTGCCATGAATGTCTGTGTGTTTTTCCCCTGTCAGTTCCTGACACTCAATACACATTTTTCTACAGAAGATAATATCATGTTACACTTTTCTCTTCCCCCTACATTTACCACTCTTCCCCCACCTCTCTCAAAACTATCAAACCATAGACTTTATATCCAGGAAGGCAGCAAGCAGTGGACAGCTTGTTTGTGCAGAGGATTGGGAGAAAAGAGGGGAGGCTTCAGGCACACCCCCTTCATCTGCAAGCTTTGAATTTACAACCCCTCAGGTGTCTCCTCTGGCCATTTCCAACAGTGTTGAAAAGTTCTCCCCAAACTGAAAGCAGAGTGAATTTTAATATTTGATAATTCTAACTAGACATTTCTACTCTCTCCCAGTCAGGCACCACTTCCTGAGAAAGGTGTTGGGGGGTGCTCAAGTAATCTAAATTATACTTATAAGATGTTTTGATCTGGGAGCAGGAAGAACCTGTTCTGAGGGTCTGGGATAGTAGGGCCCTGAGAATCTTTATTCCTGTCTACCTAAGAGCCTTTGGGATTGTGTGTGTGGCTGTGTGTGTGTGTGTGTGTGTGAAGAGGGGGTCATTCACTTATGTAAGAGAAGGGTGTGGCTCTTCCAAAAGTTTGGATGGTCCATTAAATTCAATAAACACTTATGTGTTTGGTTTGAGCTGGCCTTGAAGATAGGTGGGACTTAGGAGGCTGAGATGCCTGGGGATTGAGGAGACAAGGAAAATAGAAGAAGTAGTTAAAGTAAGGGAAACAAAATATGAAAATTCAGGACTTGTTCAATAAAATATCCAAGTCAATCAGTTTGGCTGGACCCTAAGTTTCTAAGCTGGTTGTAGAGCAAAATGAAAATTTGGTTATGCCCAAATTATAGAGGGTTTGGAAAGCCAGTCAGAAAAGGTGGGAGGAAAATTTATTCAATCATTCCAGAAATATTTATTGAGTAGAGCTATGTGACAGACACATTTCCGGGTATGTAGGGTACAACAAGGAAGAAAATAAATGAAAATCCCTGCCCTGATGGAGTTTACGTTGTAGGGATGATAACCTATTGCTATATGCCATTGGCTGGTAATGTTCAGGAAATGATTTATCTTCACAACTACTCTGTGTGGTAAATACTATTATTAGGCTCCTTTTACAGATGAGAAAATTGAGGTACAGAGAGGTTAAGCATCTTGCCCAAAGTCACACAGCTGGCAATGTCTCTAGTCACTCTTAACTACTGCATTACACTAGTTGCAAGAACAGAGGGAGAACACTTTGAAGGTGAGAGTGTTTGGTAGGAGGGGCTGGTAAGACATTAGCAACTGCAAGTCTGCAGAGACCAGGAAAGATTAAGGCTTAAAATTCTCTAGTATTTGTCCATGCATGTATTTTCTCATTTAACGTTCTCCACAGCTCTAGGAGGCAGGCAGTGTCCTCCCATTTTACAAATTGTGGAAAATGAAGTTGAGAGAAGGTAAACAACTTTTTAAACCACTCCTACATCTGTGGTGACCCCTGAATGAAACCCCAGGTCTATCTTCTCTTCATGCAACACCATACTGCCCCACCACTGCCTGCACCTAAGCCTAGAAGAGGAGGGGCTCTCAGCCTGCACAGGCTGCTCTGACACAAAGGACCTAAGCAGCCTCCTGCTGGCCCTGAGGCCCTACAGAGAATAACCCTCCCCCTCAGCAAATGCAGTCTGGAGAGGAGATAGGAGAGTTTCGCCCACCTGGCCATCTACATTTCTCTTGAAAGTGGAGAATTTATATAAATTTAAGAAAGACAGTTTTTTAAAGGTCATGCACAGTAGGAGTTTGTTAAAGAAAAAAAAAAAAAAAAAGAAAATGGGAGAGAATTTTCCAGGCTAGAATTACTTAATTATTTGGGGAAATTAAAATGTATTGTCTACACAGGGGGAGATTGGAACGTCCTTTTTTCACAGCTACCTTTCATGGACTCATTTTTTAAAATGCCTTCATTCTCTCATTCATAGTCTGCTATGAGCATGATTCTGTAAATGGGGTCAGGGCTAAGGAAAATGTGTTTTAAATTGCTGTGACAAGCTTCCGGAATATGCTAAGAAAGGGGAGGCTGAGGTTAAACTTGTGAGTAGTATCGGGCGGATGTTTCTGTATCTAAAGTACACTTTCATCTTTCCACCCCCACTATCTGTTTTTTTCCAGATAGAGCTAATCAGAGTTTAGATGCCTAGAAACTGACTTGCCCCTCAGGTGACAAGAAGTGAACATAGCAGCATCCTATCACTCAGATCTTGAGGCCCAACAGCAGTGGGAAAGGTAAATCAAGTGGGAGCTAAACTCAACAGCTTATATTTGAACAGGTTAACGTGTTTTCTTTTAAACTTATAATATGTAACATGGAAACATGGATTTGATATGAGATGTCTATTGTTTAGTGAGTTAATATTTGTCTCCCCCAAATCTAATAGTTCATCTTTGCTTTTGCTCACTCTCAGATCCAACACTTCATTGAATAGTTCCTGTGCACTTGAAGGATTCATATATGTTAAATAATTTACTCTTTACAATGCCTACTAAAGTGTAGTTATTTCTACCTCGCAAATGAGGAAAGTGATGCTCAGAGAAATGAATGATTTGCCCCAGTTGTATCTCCTCTAAGTTCACTGAGGACTCTGCCCACATGTTCATCATCTCTCCAGAGCTCAGTGAAGTGCCACTGCACAGGAGATGTTCAATATTGTTTGTGAAATTATGGAAGAGTAACAGAGCCAGATCTCAAACTCAGATTTTTGGCACTGGAAGCAGCACTTTTCCTAGAACATTAGGATTATTTCTCATTTGGTAATAATAGAGAATTGCTTTTCTCTATTGGGTACTAATACAGATGCATTCGACTCACACATTGCAGTATCCATTCGTATTTTTCTACCCTTTTAAGCACTCAAGGAACACTGGTTCACTGTGTAGCCCTTTAAAAAGGAACAGGAACCAAAGCAAGAACAAAGTTAAATTGCTTGAAATCAGCCCACTCAGAAATAACTGTGCCTATATCTCAGCATCCTTTGCTATAATAAAATCTATATTCTGCCCCCCAGTATTATCAGAAATTATTTTAAAATTTGGCGAGGATGGGACAAAAGGACAGAGCCCAGAGGGGTTCTTATCCCTGCAGTAACTTGGTCTCCCCCATAATTTAGAAGGAAGGCTCCTTCATGATTTTGATATATTTGCATTGTCTTCCTTCTCCTGACTCTTGTGCTACCTACTCCCATCGCTGAGGTGGGTCCTCCGTTATTAAAGTAGTTTTGCTTGCTCGGATCTCAAACCTGTGTACACATATAGGAGTTGGAGGGTAACCACACCTGTGTTTGTTTTCTTCTGAGGATTATTGACATTGAAGTTCTTCCCTGCCAGGGCTCCCTGAGGAGAGCCAAGACTTCTTCTCTTGTATTAGTCAGAGTTCTCTAGGGAAACAGAACTGACAGGAGATATCTGTAAATAGTATGAGATTTTATAAAATTGTCTCACGTGACTGAGGCGGTGCACAAGTCCAAATTCCATAGAGCAGGCTGCAAGCTGGGAACTCTGATGAAGGTTTTTGATGAATTTCCTGGGAGAAGCTGGCTGGTTGAAGTAGAGATGGAAATTCTCTCTTCTGATTGCTGAAATCATCACTTCTCCTTTTAAGGCCTTCAGCTGATTGGATGAGATGTCTCTCATTGCTGAGGGTGATCTCCTCAGTTGATTGTAGATGTAATCAGCTATAGATACAATCAACTTATTGATTTAAGTCCATAAAATGTCCTCGCAGTAATAATGGCCAGTGCTTCCTTGACCAAACAACTGGGCACCATTACCTGGCCAAGCTGACACATGAACCTAACCATCACATCTCTCTAGCTCCTCACAGTCAGGAACAGATGCATTCTGAGGGCCTGAGTCCACTTGCTGCTATTATATGTGCCTTTTCATCATGGGGAATGGATTGGAGAATAGCCTCATTGTGTCCAGAGATAAGATGCCATGGCTTCAAAATCACCCCAGTTCCCTCTCCAATCCTGCCTTTATTTTGTCCTTTTATTTTTATGCTAATTATTGTCTTGGCTGAGAAATTGATGAGTCATCTAATTAAGGCATATGAAATTTCTTTCCTACCAAAATATTCATACCAATACTCCCAGAGAAGATAGACATCTCACATAATTAGAAGCATTTCAATAATGTCAACCTACATTGATATCATGTATTCTAGTTTACAAGGCACTTTCACATCTATTACTTCAGATTATACTTGTAATAAACCAACCCTGTGAGGAGAGCTGGGAAACTATAATTAGCCCTTTAAAAATAAAGATTCTAAGAGAGGTTGGCAAAGTGATTTGGGCTTATAAGTGGCAGAACTGAATCCCTTGATTAATAAATGGAGGGAAGGGCTATTAGGAGGGGAGTGGAAAAAGGTAAGTAGAGAGGCCCCGGTGCTACACTAGAAAAACTATTTGGTGTGTCAGGTAAAACCAGGATCCCATTTATCTCATAAGCATCAGGCTCATTTAATTAATGTTTAGTGACTCCTGGATGAAATAACCTCTACCAATCAGCTTTCTGGTCTCTTTCTGTCCCTTGATAGCTTCCCTGTACTTCCACCCTTGCCACCATGGAAACGGTGAAGCTAGAGAAATCCAACCTGATCGTATCGTATCATATCGTATCGTATCTTATCGTATCGTATCGTATCATATCGTATCTTATCATGTCGTATCGTATCATATCATAATCATATCAATCATCCTCCTACATGAAACCCTTCAATGGTGTCCCATTGCTCTTAGAATAAAGCTCAAACCATAAAATGACCCATAATGAGTACCTGCTGTTCCTAAATGTCTGCTTCTGCCTTCCCTTACCTCACAGCCACCCTCACTCTCTCCAATCCAGCCATACTTTCTTTGCTTGAGTGTACTATGCCTGGGGAGGGGGGCAGGTGCTGTGCCCATGCCATTCTCTGCTGCCTGAATGCTCTTTCTTCACCTAATTTTGAGAACTACTTTTCCTTTGGATCCAAGCTAAATCAACACTTCCTCAGGTAACTATCCCCCTGACATTCCTGACCAGGCTGCACAACCCTATTAGAGGTTTTCATGGTCCCATGCCTCTCTCCTTGGAGGGCTTAGTGATTTGTATTTTGTGTATGTGTGTGTGATGAGTTGATTACAGTCTCCTTCCTCATCTACACTGAGAGGTATCTGGCTTGGCTCACTATTATATTGCCAGTACCTACCAGCACACCTGGCATGTAGTAGGTGCTCAATAAATATTGACTGAATGAATGAACAAATGAATAAATGTGGAATGAAGGAGATTTTCCAAACCAATTTATCCTCATTAATATTTAAACTTCAATAGAAATCTATGTTCTTCTTCCTAAATATCCCAAGGATGAAATGGGCAGTGAGTAGATGTGGCCTGTTTCTGTGTTTTGTTGCAAAATCTTATGAACCAGATTGTAGTCCGAAAGAACAACCGAGTTCTTATATAAGTGTTTTTCATTGAGAGTGATCTTCTCCTTCCTATTCTGCCTCTCCTCCCCACCCTAAGGAATAGTATTATCTTTTTAAAATGAAGAGTAAAATGGTGAGTAATTCTTTGCTAGCAGGAAACTCTTGATGGTCAGACACATGGGTTAAGTGCCTACCTGTGTGTGTGTGTGTGTGTGTGTGTGAGAGAGAGAGAGAGAGAGAGAGAGAGAGAGAGAGAGAGAGACTTACCTTAACACGGGCAGTGTTCCTCAAAGGACAGTTGAGCCTCTGACTGAGAAAAAGGCCCCCTTCCATTTTCACCCTCCCAGCTCTTTAGGCGCCTCAACTTAAGCGGATTTTCGCTGAGAAAGGCTTTTACAGCAGATACACACCTGTTCCAGAACATCCCCTAGCGGGGAGCTGTGAGGTTTCCTCATGAAAGAGTTTGTTCACGCATAACTCAGTAAGTCTGACTCAGAAAGATACATGGATAAAAAGGGCTTGAAAAACCCAGCTCTGTCAAAAGAAATGTACTGAGAGAAGGGAGTTTAAAGGCAAGAAAATAATAGGTAATCATCAAGAAACCATGTAGAACAGTGTTTTGTTTTCTAAAGCAGAAATGAATGCCTATTTTCTTCTGTATCAGACTGCTTCAGAGAGAGAACTGTAGCTCAGCAGATTAAACTGGCATTTGCACAATGGTCTTTAAGTCACTAACTCTTGGGGAAGTGGAGGGGGTGCAGGTGGGAAAGAAGACTTCAAATTGGCTAATTTGGGGCTGTCGTTGGATAACGCCAATATATTTGTGCCAGGAATCAGGAAAGGATTTAGCCCTCCACTTGATCTGTGGATGTGCCTGAGGGGCAGCGAAGTTGTGAAGGAAACAAACCAACGGAGGATTTGTGTTTCGCTCCATCAGTTTGGACCTAAGAATCTAAGAAGGCGCTTGTAGCCCTGTCTTCCCTCTTAACAGATATTTTTGCTTTGAATCATGGCAACATGTAAAGCCCTGACACCTAGGATATCCTGAGGGGGGAAAGCAAGAGAGAAGGATGTAATTGTGCCAATTCGTCTGGCCAGGAGACTGGGGGAAGAATATCCTTTGGGCAGAATAAATTGTTATTTTGGGAACTTGTGTTGATCATTTTGGCAGTAGTGTCCTGGAGGGACAAATTCAGAGTTGCAGAAAGATGCTTGGGTGCCTGGGGCAGGAAATCAATTAGTATAAGGTTCTTCTTTCCCTCACCTATATTTATACAGGTTGAATGTCCTTTAAAGGTCCACTTTAATGACGTGGTATCTGGTTTATATTCCAAAGCTGCTAATACATAATTTTAAAAGCCTGTGATGTTCTCTATTTCATTAATGTGTCATGTATGTAAATAAAAATAGATCTCTACATTTTATTATCTGCAGCATTTAACATGCAGCAAAATGCTTAAATAAAAAGTCCTTGTGCCTGATCGGTAGAAGCCCGATGTCTTATGATATTCAAGATCTGGTTCTCTCTCTTTCATTTAAAAATTTTTTTTATTGTGGTAAAACGTACACATATGTGCATATTGCGGTAAAAATTTTAAGCACTTTCACGTATACAATTTAGTGGTGTTAATTACATTCACAATGTTGTGCTGCCACCACCACCATCCATTACCAAAAGTTCTGGTTCTCTTTATTCCCTCAGTTCCTCTTCTTATACTTGATAACAGTGTTTACACAGTATTTTTTAAGGAAAAGCCTTTTGTTTCTGTTCTGTAAAGCCATCTGGACTTTATTTCCAACTATTCCTGCAACTGTGAATTTCTACTGCCATTCATGATCCCTGTTGAATTAAATACAGTTCTCAGATTTAAGGACTAAGAAATTAGCAATGTAAGCACTTTCAACTCTTTAAAACAAAGAAACAAAGGCTCTACAACAAAATTTACTTTAAGAAATTTCCTTATTTTGGGAAGTGCTCTTTCCTCATTCTAAAACACTTCAGACACACTCTAGCCACACCTTGCTCCCCAAAGTTACCCCACTTCTACCCAGGCCCAGGCCCTCGCCATGGTCCAGAGGTCAAGGATGGAGACAGCAGAATCCAGGTCACAGGTGGGGACCCAGCAGCAGTGTCCTGGGCCATCAAGTTCACCAGGAGGATGGGAAATGTGGACATTGGGGTTTTGAGAATGTGTGGCTCTCCTTTTCCAGAAGATGCCCTTCTTTTTTTTTCTTCCTTAAGATTACTGCTCTCAGATTATGCTTCTGATTATCTTCCTTTTTTAAACAAGACAGTCTCTAATTAATAGACAAGATGATCCAGTGGCTATGGAGATTCTTGACTGGGACCGGCCCAATACGGAGGCAAAGTGCCCAGGAGACTGGAGAGGGGGAAAGACAAATGGGGTTTCTGCCCCCATAGAAGCTGGAGAAATGCCACCATCAGCAATAAAAAGGGGAATGCAGTTGACCACAGGAAGATAGGACTACCTCTTTTTTATGTGTTTTAGTATGTGCCTTTCATATTCAACTGAAGCATAAAATATTTATTTCACATTTTCCATTATATAATCTATTTTTCTATATTCATTTAGAAAATGTGTGTCCTTCCTGGTTGGCATTGCATGACTAATGCAATTTCTTTCATCTGTGCTGATATTCACCTTTCACCTGAGATACTTTCCTCCTTGTGTGACCCATTCCACATGTCATTGGAGCATCTCGATAGTTAAATTTTTACATGATGGAGAATGCATCATTGAAGAACAAACATTTTTCAGATTTTTTGGATCTGTTTTAAAACTGCAGCTTGGATATTATCAGATTCATATGTTTACACTGTGCTGTGTCCCACACAACTTGTAAATATTTGATAAATGTTACCTTTTAATTCCTGATAACATTATGAAAGCGTTAAGAAATGTTTGGCCGATAACCTCTTTCTGAGCCTAAGATTCACATTTGCCATGTAGAGTTATTGATTGACTAGCACAAAAAGATTTCCTTTTCAGGGAAACAAAGTCTCTCAGAGGCCATATTCAAACTTTCCCTTCATTTAATTGTCTGTTTTCCAAGGACAGAGATAAGGTTTTTTCTTTCCCTTCTGACTCTCACGCAGGTCAATCTGGGTCTGCCAAGACCAAATATTTATGGACATATGTGGGTATGCAGTTCCCTAATGACAAATGTGTGATAATATGTCAGAATGAAAGATTTTTGAGACAGTAATGTTGACTGTCTGAGTTGAGCATTTACTTAAGCTGTGTTGCTGGGAAGCAAGTATCTGACCCTCAATTAAATAAAGCATTTTCTAATGAATGAGTCCACATTCTAAAGTGGTACCTCTAGGATCAGGACATCAGGCACAAAGGCAATGTCCTAGGTAGAAAGAGTTAGTGATTTCTACACAAGCCTGGGAAAGCTTCATACCAAGCCTAGGCTTAATAGTGGATCGACCTTTACTGGCTTTGTTTAATGAAAAAAGCATAGTAATGAATGAAAATTTGATGACAATGTTTTAAAAATCTTCATGCAAAACAGTACGTACTATATGATTCTATTTATGTAAAGTACAAAGACATCTAAAGTTCTAATGGCATGGACTGTCAGAATACAAGATATTGGTTACCCGGGGTGGGGGGGAGGGAATCTACTAGAAATGACGTGATGGGGGGATTCAGGGGCTCTGGTAATGTTCTGTTTCTTAATCTGGGTTCTGGTTACATAAATATATGCAGTTTGTGAAAGATCACTGAGTTCTACAGTTAGGATATGCCTTTGTGTATGTGTGCACATGCTTGATAAAACTTTTCATTTTCAATTTTCAAATGTATATTTGATAAAAAATTATATGTGCATATATATGCACAGACATATAAAAAGTCTGCATATGTGCTTGGTAGCTTTTAGTTTAGTCTTTTTCATAGAAAGATGTATTCTTTCTTTCACATTCAAAGTAATCTTTTTGAGTGAATATACTTCTGTTCTCCTTGAAGTTGGCATGTGTACACTTACATTCCTTGAATGAATCTCTTATTATATCCAACTTAGTTTTTGGTAATAGCGCATATAAGTGAAAACTTGTTCTCACTCCATCACCAGGCTCTGAACTCCTAAGGCAGGGGTCATGGCATGTCTACACCCAAGGAGCCTAGCATATGGTAGGAATCGATAATTATTGAATTAAAGCCAAAAGATCAGGCAGAACAGGAGCCCCAATCTTACCCAACCCTGACCCCCAGTCCTTTCAGTCTCCTTCTACTTGGTAGTTCATAACACTGAATATGGAAGGGAGTTAAAGCATAACTTCTTCTGCTGTGACCAGGTTACTTTATCTGCAGGCATCCAGCTCCAAATCAGGAGATATTGCACAACAGCCAGGAAGGAGCCAAGGACAAGAACTGAGTGACTTCATCATAGTTCGGTAAACAGCAGCTAGCAAAATGGCTATGTGAAACAGGACAAGCTCAAAGGGCAATGTCACGGCCAGATGTTGCCTTTCATTGGAATGGATGCGGGTGTCCTTTAGCAGCCCTGACATGTAATAACAATTACAATTAATATTTACCAAGTGCTTTATGGGTTATGTGATGGCATGTGCTTTGTCTTTCTTAATCTCACAATAATTTTGTGGAATAGGCAATGTTATTCCCATTTTATAGATGAGGAGACAAATTCAGAAAGTTAAGCAATATACTTTTGTTCACCAAGTACATGACAGAACTGTAATTCAGCCCTAGATCCGGTTGACTCGAAGTCCCGTGAACTGATGATATTACACATTTAAAATTCAAACACCTATAATAACTCAGAATTATTCTGATTAAGCTGAGACTTTGAAAAAAGAAAAACAGGTGGGGGAGATTTTGGACCCTTCTACATAATATTTTATTTTAGATGATTTTGCGATTAGAAATGGGAGTTAAAAGAGTCATTGTCCTTGTTTTCTTTTCAAGAACACTGGATATCTATTCAGGTCCTGTGCTATACATAAAGTATCTCATTGTATCCCTCATAGCAATTCTGGGAAGCAGGTACTATCATTATCTCCATCTAATGACAACCCAATTGAGGATCTGAAAGATTAAGTCACTTGCCCAGGGATGCTCTGCTGTTAAGTGGCATTGTCTGGTTTAGAAACTAGGACTCTTCAACTCCGAAGCTCACTGTTCACTCCACTGAGGATGTCAGATAGGTTTTCTCCCTGGAGCCTGCCCTGATCAGGGTAGTGGCTGCCTGGAGTCCTGGGCTGAAATGGATTGTGAGCCACTGCAGAGACCCATGAGAAAGGAGGCTGGGATCCACTAGCCAGGCTATGCATTTGCCATCCCTGGGCTACACAGTTCCCACAACCCACCACCCTTAAGCAGTTGGAGATCCAGTGGCACTTGATTATCACAAGGCATGCTATGCTTTCCAGCCTGCAAAGCACAGACATGAGGACCAACATCCTACCGGGTCATCTTGATATTTGTCTGCTCTGAAAACACTACACCCATTCCATAATGGTGGGGCAGGTAAAGAGGTTCCAAATGTTTCTACTTAAGTTTTAAATTCAAAGGAGACATTTAAATCAATTATGCAAATGTGGACTGCAATTATTAATATAACACCAGTTCAATTAGAATGAAAACAATTGTTAAATGCCTGCACTATTTTGTGAAAATGAGAAGCAGACAAGGACAATAAAAAAGGAACTAAATTGGAGTCAGGAATATCAGCCCAAGTACCAACTTGATCACTCACTGGTTCTGCAGCTTTGGACTAATCACTCAAAAACATAGGTTTTGGAATCAGACCTGGGTTTGAATCCTGGCCCTAGCATTTACAAAGGCTATTTCCTATGCAGTTTGCTGTATTTCCTAAAGCTTCAGTTTTCTCATCTTTAAAATGTGAATAAAAATTACTGCCGCATTGGGTCATTATGAAATTCATGGAGCTGTCACATGTTAACTGCTTAGCATAGTCCTTGGCATATTAAAGTCCTCAATAAATGCTAGCTGTCATCATTTTCCATGTGACTCAGATTCCTCATCTATAACATTTGACTTTAAGGCAAAGTTCCCTGAGATGTTGAGAGGACAAAATTAGATCATGCATGTGAATGGGTTTTGAAGAGCTGAAAAGCAGTAAAGAAACATAAATGATTGTTTTTAGTTGACTGTATAAGTCAGGGCCAAAAGTACAGTGAGACAAGTGAGTCTCCAAAAGCACAAAATTTAAGGAAACATTTAGCACAACTCTGAGAGTGTGTCTTTTTCAATTTTGCACCCTAGGTATCTTACTTGCCTCACCCCCATCCTGGGTCTGGAACAAAAAGACAGCAAAACAGGTGTTTCTAAATGGAGAAAAAAATGTGAGGACAAATAATGAGACATGAGGGCATAGTTATAAATCGAACTAACGACAGACTGTAAAGCACAAAGCAATGAGTCTGGACCGATGAGACAGTGGAACTACTTGAGGTTTTGGAGAAGGAACTTGGCATATGTTTTGGCTTGAACATGTAAATCAGCAGTTCAGTTGGTTTCTGGAATACATGCCAATTAGGTCTATAGAGGAAGTCAATAATGCTTCATTTTATTACAGGGTTGAAGACAAAATAAAATTATGTACATAATTGCATGCCGCATATAAAAATTTTAAATTAATGAAAATCAACCAGCACTTAATAAAGAATTGCTAATTCATGCCCTAGCTCTGTAGTGCTGGGGATCACCAGGTACCTCTTGCCAGACAGAGAAATGCATGCTATCTGCCATTGGTACAATTGAGCTACTAAAAGGAGAAATAGGATTGGAATAAGCTAGTATTTTTAGTACAGTAATTATTGAAACATAGAACTGCTTGGATGTAAATTTAGAGCAAAGCAGATCTGGAGCCCACAGAGTGTCAAAGGGCTGGGTGTCCAGATATGTAAATGAAGAGGTTTTAATTCTATTCTGATGGGGTTAGAAAAAACCTTTTAGGGTCATGGAGGGTAAGAGACCCCAATTTAACAAAAGACATGAATATACACATCCAAGATGCTCACCAAGCTACAAATGCGATAAACCCAAATAGGCCCACACCATGCCATGTTATAATCAAACTGTCAAATCCCAAAGATAGAGAATTCTGAAAGCTGCAAGAGTGAAGCAACATGTCACATTCAAAGGATCCTCAATAAGATTAAGTGATGATTTTTCATAGGTATCCAGGAAGGCACGAAGGCAGTGGAATGACATATTTAAAGTGCTGAAAGCAAAAAACTGCCAACCAAGAATTTATTAGCTTACAGTTTGAGGCCAATAAAATGTCCAAAGGAAGGCATCATCAAGGCAATGCTTTCTTCCTGAAGACTGGTTGCCAGAGATCCTGGGCTCCTCTGTCACACAGCAAGGCACATGGCAGCATCTGCTGGTCTCTCCCTTCTTTTTTGGGTTTTGTTGATTTCAGCTTCTTGCTTCTATGGCTTTCTCTCTCTCTGTATGCATTCCGTTTCTAAAGGACTTCAGTAAGATGATTAAGATCCATCCTGAATGAGGTAGGTCACACTTTAACTGAAGTAGTTTATTCACAAGATCCTACTTACAATGGGCTTAAACCTGGAATGGATTAAAAGTAAGACATGTTTTACTGGGGTGTATACAGCTTCAAACCACCACAATGGTATACTGGGATTGGCTGAGATGGGAAAGTTTATGTTGTAAATATTTTCTCACAATAAAAAAAGAGCAACTAAAGATATAATGACAATTAAATGCAATGCATGATCCTAGATGGGATCTAGCAAGGGAAGTTTTGAAAAGGCTCAAATGAATATTGAGCTTTATATCAATTTTGAGTTTCTTGAACTTGATAACTGTACTTAAGGTGGATACATATGTGAATATCCTTGTTCTTAGGCAGTATTAAGTGGTCAAAAAGCATGATGTATACAACCTACACTCAAGCATTCAGAAAATATATTGGTATTTTTCACAGACTGAAAGGTGATAGATAGATGATAGAAAGATAGATAGATAGATAGATAGATAGATAGATAGATAAATAGATAGATAGATAGATACATAGATGATACATGATAGATTAGATAGATATAGAAGAGGGAGGGAAGGAAAGAAGGAAGGAAGGAAGGAAGGAAGGAAGGAAGGAAGGAAGGAAGGAA